>JUFY01029054.1:41904-54801 GCA_001855655.1 Leptopilina clavipes | reverse complement strand
TTCAATATTTAATATTAATAATAATTTAATATTTTAGTAATTTATTTAATAAAATAAAATCGATAATATAGTAATTCTTACTTTTGAGTTTCGGACAAAAAAAATTTCCCTAATTTATTTTTTTTAATACATATATATATTAAACTTAAAGAGAAACATAACCTCAATATAAAAATAAAATGAATGAAATAAATATATAAAAATCTATTATTATATATGTTATGAATCGAGAATGAATTCTATGTAATTGTTCCCTAGAGGACATATTCGCCCTAGGAACTTTATTATCTAAATAAATATATTAATTAATTAACTAATTAAATAATTAATTAATTAATAAAAATACTTTTATTATATTGAAGAAAAAACAATATTAAAAGAAAATATTTATTAAAATTGTTCGACTTAAGGTCGTCAAAAAAGCGCGCGCTTTTCTACACCAATCAGACAATTATTTCAGACATGCGCAGTCGTGTTTATAATTATTCGCCGCTAGATGCCACCAGTCAACACATTTGTGTACCAAAACACATTTTACCAATCAATCCACCCATTATTCAGATCCGATTTTTCCATTTCTTGACTCAAATAAAAGCTTAAATACTCAGGAATAATAAAAAATTATCCAAAAAAAATTGTCTAGAGAAAATATTACATTTTCTTTTTTTTTAAATAAAATATTTACCACTACAACAGAACGTGTTTTTTTGGAATATTAACCCTCAAAATCCGATAAACCCATCAAAGCTTGATCCCTGGAAAATAGGAAGATTTTCAAACCCCCACACCCCCCCTCTCACTGTCACCCTTAAAAGACTTGGAAATGTCACAGAGTATTTAGATTGACCCAAAACCCAGAGGAGATTTCAAAAGAGAGAGAGAGAGAGATCCCAAAGGGATCTCCCCCCTCTCCACCTCTGACTACGCCATTGAGGAACTGGGTTTCCCGCGAGACTTCTGATTGGTCCATTGCAACTTTAACAGGCGCGCACGCAACCAATGAATTTTCGAGTTCGTGTTAACTTCAGGGCACACATAGAGACAAAAACAAACTCTCTGTGTATATAGGTTGGGGTAGCGGAAGAGAATGAGGGAGGGAGGGGGAGATTGAATGACGTCAGTAGCGGATCTAGGCCGAGGGTTGAACGACTGTTGGAGCGGGCTCAACAAAACTAGGACACTGCATCCCTTCAATGAACGGGGCCAAAATCCGACCAGGGCTCTTGCACCCTGCTCATGACACTTCCAAGTTTTTTTTTTTTTGCTTTTTTTTAATTTTTGGCATTGGATCCAATCATTACGGTCTATAAAAAAACAAAAAAAAGAGAAAGAAGAAGAAGAAGAAGAAGAATGTGAAAAGATGGTAAAAAAATCAGGGTAACAACAAGAGGGGTGGTGAGAGTGGGGAAGAGGGGGGGTTAGAAGGAGTGTTACAAATCTTACTGCGACAGACAGAGCGGCGACCCGGAATTAAATGGAATCACCTTTCGTCATTATTTGCGAGAGGAAAATTATGTAATAGAATTTTGCATCATTTCGATATAAACAATATTAGTAGAAAATAATAATTATCGATATTTATCTACTTTTCGATTTATTGTTAATTAAGAAAGAATTTTTTTAAAAAAATTATTTTTTTGAAAATACTTTTTTTTTGCTTTCACCAATAAAATTTTTTTTTTAATTTCGAAATTTTTTTTAGAAAAATACTACAAGAGATGCTTCCATCTTTTTATTGCGCTTAAAATATCACATTTCAAGACAACAGAAACAAAATGAAATTAAAAAATAGGAAAAAAAAATATATTTTTTTTTTATCTATCAGTTATTAGACTGTACATGAACCTATAAAAGCTAAAATAGGTCACATCGTTCTAGAAATATTGATGACGATAGATAACAAAGCGATGTCACGGTTGCGTTTCACCGCAAATATCTTTTTCTACAAATTGAGGAAACTGTTAAATTCGGGGTCACTTGATAGGAAAATTTCCAAAAGCCTTAAAATATAAAAAAAAAACTGTCTTGAATGGGAGAAAAATGAAATATTTTCCAAAAATATTCCCAATAATGTTTTCGGAAATTTTTTTTTCTAAACTAATAGAATTTTAAATTGCGAAAATTAAATTCTAATTTAAACTGTTTTTTTCTCTCGCAATTTTATATTGATTGAGAAATTTCAAAATATAAAAAAAAACTCTTTAAAAGTTACGTCAAAATTCACAACAAAAAAATTCAGGTCAAAATTTACTGTATTCAAATTTAAGATCAATTCATAGGTCAAGACGCAAAAACAACTTTTTAAAATTTAGGTCAAAATTCATAGAATTAGAAAAACTAAAAAATACAGGTCAAAATTTACTGAATTCAAATTTAAGATCAATTCATAGGTCAAGACGTAAAAACAACTTTTTAAAATTTAGGTCAAAAGTCATAGAATTCTAAAAACTAAAAAATACAGGTCAAAATTTACTGTATTCAAATTTAAGATCAATTCATAGGTCAAGACGCAAAAACAAATTTTTAAAATTTAGGTCAAAATTCATAGAATTATAAAAACTAAAAAATACAGATCAAAATTTACTGTATTCAAATTTAAGATCAATTCATAGGTCAAGACGTAAAAACAACTTTTTAAAATTAAGGTCAAAACTCTTAAGACAATAAAAAATTTTTAAATCAGGTCAAAATTTACAGACTTCGATTTTAGATCAATACATAGGTCAAGACGCAAAAACAACATTTTAAAATGTAGGTCAAAACGCATAAGAGAATAAAAATTTTTAAATTCAGGTCAAAATTTGTAGACTTTAAATTTTACATCACTTCATAGGTCAAAATGTAAAGATAACTTTGAAATTTAGGTCCAGATTTATGGAACTATAAAAACTAAAAAATACAGGTTAAAATTTAATTTACAGATTTGGAATTTTTGTTTAATTCATAGGTCAAAACGCAAAAACAACTTTATTAAAATTTAGGTCAAAACTAATAAAACGATAAAAAATTTAAAAAACCAGGTCACAATTTACTGACTTCATATTTAAAATCAAGTCACAGGTCAAAATGTAAAGATAACTTTGAAATTTAGGTCAAAAGTAATAAAACTATAAAATCTAAAAAATACAGGTCAAAATTTACAGACTTCGAATTTTAAATAAATGCATAGGTCAGAACGAAAAACAATTTTTTTTAAATTTAGGTCAAAAGTCAGAATGATAAAAACTATAAAATTCAGGTCAAAATTTGCAGAGTTTAAATTTTAGATCAATGCATAGGTCAAAAAACGCAAACTTAACTACAAAATTTAGGTCAAAACTTGAAATAAATATTGTATAATTTATTTTTTATTTTTAAATTTGATGAGGACAGAGAGCGAATTTCAGTGTGAGATGATAATAATTGGACCTGTAAGATGCGCGGGGGTGGAACGCCATAATTCTGCCATTGTGAGCTTTTGCAATAATATAATACCCGAAGGAGCGTAGAAAATAGAACGACAAACATATTATTTTATTATAACTTAGTCTTTTCTTTTTTATTACTTCAAATTGCTTCAGTATTGTATTAAATAATGATGACATTAATAATAAAAAAATATAAGAACAAAACACGCAGCACTCTAATTCATGAAATACAATCACGTTCAATAATTATTTTTACTCTTCACAGTTACAGGCAATTAAGGATGATATAAAATGTTTTATTTAATTTTCTTTACAAAGAGGTTGGAAAATTTAAAAATTATCTTTTGAGGTTATGTTCGCCTCTTTACCTGCGTAATTTAGACCTGAATTTTGAGCCTTTTGACTCACGACTCTTAATCTTAATATTGACCTAAATTTTAAGGTTATCTTTGCCCTTTGACCTACGACTCAATCTAAAATTAAAATTCATAACCGTCTCTTTTTAACTTTGACCTGAATTTTAACGTTATGTTTTCCTATTGATCTGTGAATGTTGACCTAAATTTAAAGATGAAACCATTTGACTCTTAATCACAATATTGACCTAAATTTTGAGGTTATTTTTTGCCTATTGATCTGTTAATTTTGACCTAAATTTAAAGGTTGAGCCTTTTGACTCACAAACTTAATATTGACCTAAATTATGAGGTTAATTTTTCCCTTTGACCTACGACTCAATCTAAAATTAAAAGTAATATTCATCTGTTTCTTTTACTTTCACCTTCATTTTGAGGTTATGTTTGCCTATTGATCTGTGAATGTTGACCTAAACTTAAAGTTTAGTCCTTTTGGCTGACGACTCTAATTCTTAATATTGACCTAAACTTTGAGGTTATTTTTTTCCCATTGATCTGTGAATGTTGACCTAAATTTTAAGGTTTTTCCTCCTTTTGACCTGTCAATTTTTAAATTTTTTTTTCCAGTTACGTTCAATTTTTGACCTTGGAATTTTGACCTAATTTATAGGTTATGTTCCCACTTGATCTAAATTTTGATCAATGTTTTTGATTATGTTCTCTTTTTGCCTAGATTGAAAAAAATTATAAATATCCTTTTTATAAAAAAAATATAATTTGCTCAAAACTGAAAAAAAGGTTAATTAAAAAAAAAATGACGTAAAAAATTCAACCCTTGATATTTTTTAAAATGGAATTTCCTACATTAGCCTATAATGGATTAAGACAAACAGAAGTTTGGTAAATTATGGGGGATTTTTTTTTTTTTATTTAAAAGTGATTTCGATAAAAGAATATTAATGCAAAATGTCGTGGACCTTTTGAGTGCCAAGTGAAAATTAGATTTATAACGTCGCTCGGTCATAACTCGTATAACTCTGTCGTTCTGAGTACGTGACAGGATTAAATTTACCCCAAACACACTTGGTTATGTAGAATAGTAATCTGACAGCATGTTGTTTTAAACTATCAAAATCTTTTCAAGAATATTAATTACTTTTCTTAAAAGAAATAAAGTCCCATTTTTTTTGTTTCTATAATTTTCAAATTTTCCTTCAAAAATTAAATTTTTTTATTTTAAAAAGTGTGAAAAAGAATTAGAATTTGCTTAAAATGTCAAATAAAAATTTCACATATGTCAATATATTTTTAATTTTTTAATATTTTTTTTTGTAATTTTGTAATTTTTAAAAATTTTAATTTTTAACTTTTTACTTTTTACTTTTAATTATAAACATTTTAAAACTTAAAAAAAAACCTTTAATCAAAATTACATTTCCGAGTATTTTGTAATATAAATAAATTTTGGTAAAAGTTAAAAGTGAAAAACAATGTAAATGATAAATAAATCCAAGTTAAGTTCAAGACATTGCGACGCAGTTTATTACGTCGCTTTAGAAAATTGACAGTAGTCTGAATGAATTATTTAACATAGTAAACTCGAGTAGATAATGAAAAAGCATTCGTAATGTGACGCTTTGGTAATGAAGATGGTACAGATCGGAAACAATGAATTTCCTTATTCCATAACTAAACACAAAACATTTATTTGAAATTTCCTTAACAATGTTATTAAGTAATTATCCTTTTATATTTACGTCTAATGGAATACAAACGATTCGACTTCATTCATTTGTCGTGCATCAATAAATTGTCACACATTCCAAAGAATACATATTATGGACATTTATTTTGTTTCTCTCTATTTTTCTTTATTGTCTTCATTCACAATATATAATCAATAAAATCAAAATTAAATATTGTATTAAAAAATTTCTTTCGAAATCAAATGAAAAAGGCAAAATTCAACATTGAAATAATTTTAACTCCAAAAAATTCAACATTGAAATAATTTTAACTACAAAAATTTAACTTCTAAAAATTTTAACTCCAGAAAATTTAACTCCTATAAATTTGACTCCTAATAATTTTAACTCTAAAAAATTTAAATCCTTACAATTTCAACTCCAAAAAATTTAACTCCTATAAATTTAACTCCAAAAAATTAACTCCTAATAATTTTAATTCTAAAAAATTTAAATCCTTACAATTTTAACTCCAAAAAATTTAACTCTCAATAATTTTAACTCCAGAAAAATTAACTCCTATAAATTTTACTCCTAATAATTTTAACTCTAAAAATTTAAATTCTTATAATTTTGACTCCAAACAATTCAACTCCTAATATTTTTAACTCCCATAAATTAAACTCCTAATAATTTTAACTCCTACGAATTTTACTCCTAATAATTTTAGCTCCACTAAAATTTAACTCCTTATATATTTAACTCTAATAAATTTTACTCTCAATTCTTTTGACTCTAAAAAATTTAACTCCTATGAATTTTGCTCCTAATAATTTTAAATACAAAAAATTTAACTTCTATTTTAACTCCTTATATTTTAAACTCCTGTAAATTTTACTCCTAATTATTTTGACTCCAAAAAATTTAACTCCTGTGAATTTTGCTCCTAGTAATTTTAACTCCAAAAAATATAACTCCTGTAAATTTTACTCACAATAATTTCAGCTCTAAAAATTTAACTCCCTGAAATTTTACTCCCATTATTTTTAACTCTTATAAGTTTTACTCCCAATAATTTTAAGTCAAAAATATTCAACACCGAAATTTTTAACTCTCGGCTATTGAATTCCGAATAATTAGTAAATAGAAAAAAACTCCAGATTTGTTTACTCATTTTAATCTAATTTAACTCCTAAAAATATCAACTGTGAATCACAGATCAATAGGCAAACATAACCTCAAAATGCAGGTCGAAGTCACATATTATATATAGATAAAGAGATGAACTCAAAAGATAACTTTCAAATTTTCAAACTCTAAGAAATAATTCAATTTGAAGGATAAAAAAAATATTGAGTTAAAAGAACAAAGTGTAGAAATTACGTAAAAGAAACATATCGTAGAAAATTAATATGAAAAATTGAAGCTAATTTCACAGCATACTTTCCTCATATAATTGAATGTGCAAGACGTAAATAAATATTCCTTAAAGAAGAGATTAAGGATACGCTTGTAAAATTGGATTATTATCCTTTGAGTGCACTTTTAAATGACGTCATTGCTGCTAATATAGACAAACCGAGTTGCACCAACGAACGTTACATTACTGCGCGATAAGTAACAAACAAAAAAAAAAAGTTTATTTATTCCTAAGACACGTGCCTAACAACAACTCTTAACTCTCTTCGAAATTCCGCATTTAAATTTTCAATTTTAAACAGAAAAAAATTTTTTTTCGCTATAAATATTATTTCTTTATTTTGTACCTATCAAAAACATATTCACTCTATTGGAGTCAATTATTAAAGATCCAAAAATAACTCCGTGAGGAGTTGTCCTTGTTTTAACTCCTCAGGGAATTAATTGTTTTTTTTTCTAACTCCTGGGGAGTAAAATACGGAAAAATAATTAATTCACTGACTATTAAAGATGAAAATTTCACTCCAAAATTTCAACTCCGCAGGGAGTTAATAATTTTTTTCTAACTCCTGGGGAGTAAAATACGGAAAAATAATTAACTCACTGACTATTAAAGATGAAAATTTCACTCAAAAATTTCAACTCCGCAGGGAGTTTATCGTTTTTTAACCCCTTGGGAGTAAAATATGAAAAAATAATGAATTCACTGACTATTAAAGATGAAAATTTCACTCCAAAATTTCAACTCTGCAGGGAGTTAATAATTTTTTTCTAACTCTTGGGGAGTAAAATACGAAAGAATAATGAACTTAGACCATTGAAGATGAATATTTCACTCCAAAATTTCAACTCCGCGGGGAGTTAATCGTTTTATTTTAACTCTTGGGGAGTAAAATACGAAAGAATAATGAACTTAGACCATTGAAGATGAATATTTCACTCCAAAATTTCAACTCCGCGGGGAGTTAATCGTTTTATTTTAACTCCTGGGAGTAAAATACGGAAAAATAATGAATTTATATTTACTGTTAGAGATGAAAAATTCACTCCAAAATCATGTGATAAATTACAGGAATTTGGAGTTGAATTTTTAATTCTAGGTTAGGTTAGTTTACATAATAATTGATTAGATCAGGTTCAGTTAAGTTTGAGGTTATGTTACACAAGAGGTTAAATCAAATAAACCTGGAATCTTCACAACGGAGTTAATTTACAAAGGAGTACAATTTTAACTCTCTTTTTTGTTTACAGCGTATTTTTGGAAAATTTTTTTTTCTTCCTAAAGAAATCGTAAAGAAAGAAAATATTGAGGAAGATTTGCCTTGGGTGCAATAAACGGATGATCTGTTGGCTTATAAATAAATACGACATATACATACATGTTTATGTACATATATATATATACGTAATGAATCGTCATCCAGTGTTGTCTAAAGTGAATGGATCAACGATTTCGCGAAGGCCGGGAACGCCGACCGGATCTTTTTAAAACAGATCCGCATAAAGTCTGAGAGAAAACCGCGCGCTTATATGTCCAGGGTCAGATTTGACGTCATATTCGACACGCAATTTAAAACGCACACACTTTTTATGCCTGATATTTCCCGTGATATCGTCTACTCTACTCAGAAATTCGCGATGCATAACAAAAAAAAATAGATATATATATATCATTGTTAAGAAAAAGAGAAAAATATGGAAACGAAAAAAAACTTAACTGTTGTGTATACGACAATTTTTTTGTCTGATACGCGAATCTCTTTTTATACTTTTACTTCCGGTTGTCAATATAAATGCACAACGCACTCAACGAACCGGAAGAAGGAATGAACAGAAATTCTATTTCCACTGAATTATCACAAACAATATGTGATTTTTTTTGGAAAATTTTCCTAATTTTTAATTATTTGAACTGTGAACTAAATCCCACAACTTGTTTTCTTCGAAAATGAGTGAATTTTTGCAATTAGATTTCTGAATTACCGACAGTCGGAAAAGAGACATTTTACATTATCGACATTTAAAAATAATCTTTCTGTCGGTAAAAAAGAGAATTTTTGCAATTAGATTCCTGAATTACCTACAGTCGGAAAAGAGACATTTTACATGATCGACATTTAATAATAATCTTTCTGTCGGTAAAAAAGAGAATTTTTGAAATTAGATTCCTGAATTACCTACAGTCGGAAAAGAGACATTTTACATTATCGACATTTAATAATAATCTTTCTGTCGGTAAAAAAGAGAATTTTTGCAATTAGATTCCTGAATTACCTACAGTCGGAAGCAAAAAAAGTTCAAAATAAATCATTCAAAATGGCGGATGAGAAAAAAATTAAATTTCGCATGAAAAAAACACAAATAAATTTAAATCCAAGCAAAGAAAAATTAAAGAACAAAGTCACCTTAGTATATTTTTAATTTCAGTTCTAAGCAAATTTATGCGCATTCTTATATATAGAAACATTCGTATCACCTGAGTAAGAGAAGAAAAAAAATCTCGATTTACGTAAATGCAGATCACATTCCTTTATCACTTGTATTGAAATTACAATGAACTTGATATGAAAAATTTGAATAATTCCTTCTTATATATTGCAATATATATATACATACGTATAAGTTTGTATACAGAGTAAAACATTCTCATTTAAAAAAAAAAAAAAAAAAAAAAAAAATTTATCATAAAATTAAAATCAAATGAATAATTGGCGGCGAGCAGACGAAACGTGTTCAAGATTTAATTATCCAATTTTTAGAATAACTCATTATCGCAAGTCTCGCGAAATGACACGATAAAAATAATACAATGAGAGAAGAAGAAGAAAAAAAAATTATCACAATGAAATTTCTTTCAAGTTACGCGCGTTAATTAAAGAACGTACATATATATTTTAAATTGACAAAAGAAATGATTGAAAGTTATTTTTATTCATGTAATAAAAAATTTCTGATTTTATTATTGTTAATAATTAAAAATAGTTTTTTGGTTTAAAATTATTCGAGGTAAAATTTATAAAAGTTAAAAATATTAAGAGTAAAATTTATGGGAGTTAAATTTTTTTGAGTTGAAATTATTGAGAGTACAATTTATAGGAGTTAAAATTATTCCTAGTAAAATTTATAGGAGTTGAAAATATTGAGACAGTAAAATTTTTTGGAGTTAAAATTATTGGGAGTAAAATTTACAGGATTTAAATTTATTGAAGGTAAAATTTACATAGGAGTTAAATTGCGGGAGTAAAATTAAAAGGAGTTAAAAATATTGTAAATAATATTTATAGAAGTCTAAATTATTCGGAGTAAAATTTGTAGAAGTTAAAATTATTGGGAGTAAAATTTATGGAAGTTAAATATTTTGGAGTCAAATTCATAGGAGTTAAAAATATTAGGAGTTAAAATATTAAGAGTAAAATTTTTTTGAATTAAAATTATTTGGAGTAAAATTTATAAGAGTTAAATTATTAGGAGTCAAATTCATAGGAGTTAAAACTATTAGGAGTTAAAATATTGGGAGTAAAATTTTCTGGAATTAAAATTATTTGGAGTAAAATTTATAAGAGTTAAATTATTAGGAATAAAATTCAAAGGAGTTAAAAATACATCTTGGGAGTAAAATTTTTACGATTAAAATTTTTTTGAGTTAAAATTATTAGGAGGAAAATTGAGTAACTGAAATAATTAACAAAAAATTAAATAAAAAACAGAAGCAAAAGAAATCATATAAAAAATAATTAAATAAATAATAGTGATTGAACAAAATATTAATCACACTTTTTTCCACCATTCCCCAAGGAGAATTTTTCTTTTTCGATTATAAATTACGAATGTGGACAATAAAGAAGTAATGAATTTCTCCTCGTGACGTTTATTACATGAAAAATACTGAAAGATATTGAAAAAGTTCATAATATAAATATTATAGGGGAAAAAAAAGTTGAAAAGATATTTAAAAAAAAGCTTCGTGAAAGATTTTCTAAACGATTTGAAAATAGAAAAGACAATGAAAGTTCATTACATCTTCACATGTACGCCTACACACCTGTCGGATTAATTCTAGTGTAAATATAAAATTTCTTCACTGTAAATTCATTCAAACTGTCAAGGAACTGATAAAATGATATATAATAAAAAACACACTTCTCAAACTTGAAAACTAGACGAGAGCTTATTTACACAATTTGTCTATACATTTATTTCAATTTAATTTTTTTATATTTAAAAAATGCCTCTATTTGATTATTAATTTATTAAATGTAATAAAGACGATTAATTGCGTCATTATTTATTTTTAATTTAAATTAAATTAATTTTATTTTTTAATTTAATTTCATTTTTTTTAAATCTTTAAATTTTTTTTCATTTTTAAGTTTTTTTTAATTTTATTTTTTAATTTAATCTAATTTAATTTAATTTAATTAATTAAAAATTTCATAACACATCAGACAGACATTCTTCTTTTTTTTTAGAAATATCTTAAAATAACTTTTTTTTTTTGTTGAACTCAGCAAAATGGTTTTATATACACGAAAAGAGTAATTGACCCTTTTCAGCATTGCAAGCAAAGCGAAACTTAATTGCGGTGACGTAATGATAAACTTGCAACGACAAAGAGTCACGTACCTTGCATTTTGTCGCAAGCTTTATATGATTGCGAAACAAATCAATTTTTTCACAATGAAAATTATTATAGCGACTCACAAAATGCTCTCACAAATCTTAATATCTGAGACAAACAATTAAAATGCCTTTGAAAAAAAAAATTTGTCCCCAATTATTCACTATTTTTTATTGTTTTCATTGTATAAACTTTTCTTTACTAAAATGAATAAAATAGATTATATAATAATTTTAATGAATAACGAATAAAAAAAAAAATAAAATAACAGACAAAAAAAAAAATAATTAAAATAATAATAATTAATTACTATTCGATAATTTTAACTCCAAAAAATTTAACTCCTAAAAATTTTACTCCCAATATGTATTTTTAACTCCTATGAATTTTATTCCTAATAATTTAACTCTTATAAATTTTACTCCAAATAATTTTAATTCCAAAAAATTTTACTCCCAATATTTTAACTCCTAATAGTTTTAACTCCTATGAATTTGACTCCAAAATATTCAACTTCCATAAATTTTACTCCCAATAATTTCAACTCGAAAAAATTTAACTCCCATAAATTTTACTCTCAATATTTTTAACTTTTATAAATTTTACCTCGAATAATTTTAACTCTAAAAACTATTATTAATTATTAACAATAATAAAAATGAACATTCATTGCATTTATTTTATTATAGAAAACAATAGTATTTCTGCAAATATAAATAGAAATTATGTAAGGTGTCTAATGACGTCAAAGTAATTAGTCCAGTTTCTGTGAGTAACCCAAATGCAGAAAGTCAACTGAATTATAGAAATTGTACAAATAATTCCTTTAATTACTTTAAATAAAATTAATATGCCTCAAGTTCTTGAAATTTAATTAAAATCAAAGACAACAAAGTTTTTATGAAATTAGTTCATTAATTTTTTTTTTCTTTCTCTCTTTTTTATAATGAAAATATTAATTTCAAATTTATCGACTGCCTCTAATTACATTCTCATATTCAATCAAGGCGATAATAAAATTCTAATTGCTCTTATTTTTTCTTCCCCATTTCACACGAGTAAGAAAATGAAAAAAGTTTTTCGATTTCAAAAATTAAACAAACTCAATATAAAAATTAATATAATTATATAAAAATAAGTGTAAATAATAAAGAAAAATGTGCAAAAAAAAAATTTCGAAAAAAATTTAATTTCTCGAATAATTAAAAAAAAAAAATTATTGAAATAAATTTTTCTACGCTCCCAAAAACTATGATTAGACTGTGTGGACATTAAGATGTTCTAATTTGATTTGGAATTTTGACAAAAAATTTTTTACAATAATAATTGAACCAATCCAGTGACAAATATCATTCATTAAAACAAAAATTTTAATTTTTCTCCTTGGCATCTTTTTATTATTAATAATTAAT
>JUFY01029054.1:27393-41308 GCA_001855655.1 Leptopilina clavipes | reverse complement strand
TTTAAACAAATTCCATCGTTTAAAAAAATATTTATTTAAACAAATAACATTTGTTTCTATAACAAAATTCATTTTTTGAAAAAATTAAATTTGTTTAAATAAATTTTATTGTTTAAATCTTTAAATAAATTGTATTGTTTAAATCTTTAAATAAATTTTATTGTTTAAATCTTTAAATAAATTCTATTGTTTAAAAAATATATTTATTTTAATAACGAGCATTTATTTAAACAAAGCCATTTTATTTTATTTCTAAAAGTTAAAACAAATATTATTTATCAACAATAGGTTTCATTATTTAAACAAATTTTTATTCCATTAACAAATAACATTTGTTTAAAGTAATTTTGCTATTCAAAAATAAATATATTTAAACAAATTCCATCGTTTAAACACATAATATTTATTTAAACAAATAACATTTGTTACTAAAAACAAAATTCTTGTTTGAAAAAATTACATTTGTTTAAAAATAAATTTCATTAATAAATTAAATAAATATTAAAACAATCATAATTTGTTTAAATTTATGCCATTTATTTAAAAAGAAAAATGTTTTCAGTTATTTTTAATTTTTTTTTTATATTACAAACTCCGGGGGAAATATTTTTTTGTTTATCTTTTTGTTTAATTTACAATTTTTTTTGTTTTTTTTTTTTTTTGCTGTTTTTGAGAAATATAAGGTGCAAAAAAATTACGCAATTTTCTTGAATGAACGCTATATTCAAACACAATGATCTATTGAGAATGTTGTTTGTCGTAATACGGCTAAAGTTTGTTGATGAAATTATTTGCAAGCATTATTTAAATGAAGGTGACAGGAATTTATTTTTGATATACGTAACTTGTTTTTTTTCAATCTTTTTCTACTCGTCTCACCTAAGCATTGAATATAATATATAATGTAAATTCAGTTTAAACTTTAAAAAGAATGTTTTTTTATTGTATAAAACAGCGAAAAAAAGAAGAAAAAAAATTTTTTTTCCTTCCTGATAACTCAAAAATAAGGTCAAAATTTTGTCAAACGTAAACACAAGAAGAAATAGATAAAAAAATCACAGATTGCCTTAAATTATAAATTAAATTCTTTGTAGTTAGAAGGTAAAATCAAAAAATGGCAAATATAACCTCAAAAATTAGTTCAAAAAAATTTGTTCAATTCACGCATAGAAGGTAAAATCAAAAAATGGCAAATATAACCTCAAAAATTAGTTCAATTGGTTCAATTCACGCAGATCGAATGTCGAAAGGCAAACATAACCTCAAAATTTAGATCAAATCCGAACTTAACCTCAAAATTCACTCAATTAAACTATTAAACCATTAAACCTTAAAATTAATTTTAAAAAAATATATACAAAATGTTTAAATATAGTTAATGGAAAGATTAAATTTCAAACCTAAATGTCTTTAGTTGATGAAAATTTTACCTGAATCATGAAAATGATGCAATTAATCTTCCTATATGCAATAATCATAACTGAAATGAATTTTATTTCAAGTATTTTCAAAAAAAATTTCTCTATCTACTTTTTTTTTACATTTTAATAAACCTTCGAGAATGAAAAAGGGGAAAAAACGTTATTGGGGCCATTTGAGATTTAAAAGCTTTGTACAAAGCATGGCCTTTGAGTCAAAAAGGAAAGTTCAATTATTAGTCGAATAAGCGCTTGAAAAACAGTTTCAGTTAACAAGGGCGAACAGAGCAGATCTTTTTGATTGAAAATATTGCAACCAACATTTTTAAAATCGCAGAAATTTTTTATCATTTAGCAGGGCAAATAGATATATTATTATTATTTTTTTTTTGGGTTATTAAAAACGTCTCTTAATTCCAAATGTTAACAACACTTTTAAACAAGCATTCAACAAATTCGAATATTGCCGCGCTCATTTAAGACGACTTTCCATCCTAACCTAAATCGTTTGTATTCCGTAATTCCGTATTCACCACGTTAAAAGTTGCCATACTTAACCTCAAACTAAAAATTTGTTTGTATTTTTTAACAAAACAAGTAAAACAATAATTGAAATTAATTTCACTAAATTTTGAAATACCCAGTTGTACAATTTAAAAATTAATTAAAATTAATTAATTAAAATTAAATTTTTTAGCCAAAATTTGTTATAAAATAATTATTTAAAATTTTTTTTCTTTTTTTAAAGTTGATAAACAATTGTAATTATTATCCAATTTTTACAAACGATAGTTCAATTTGCTCGTTTCACTTTAGTTTGAGGTTATGTCAATGTTTATTTGTTTAATAACTTTCAAACAAAATATTACTTATGCAAAATTCAACCAATAGAAATTAAAGAGAATTTTATTTCAACGTTTCTAAAAATTGGATAATAATTACAATTGTTTATCTTTAAAAAAAGAATGTTTAATAATTATTTTATAACCAATTTTGGCTAAAAATATTTTTTTTTAAATAGTCCAAATGGGTTGTTTTTAAAATTAAGTGAAATTAATTTCAATTATAATTATTTTATTTGTTGTGTTGAAAAACCACTTTTTAGTTTGAGGTTATGTCAATCAAATCGAACCATCTTAACCGTATTTTAAATTTTTATTTCCTCCACGTTAATTATATCTATAATCATTATATATGTGACGCGTGAAAAGTTCCGTATTTAATAATTTGCTCCAACGTTTCGAAATCAAAACGACTTCCTTTAAAAAATCATTTTCGCATTTGTAGCAATTTACCTAATAAGAATTTTATTTTAATGTCGCCTATTGGGTTTTTCTAGGTTATGTTTCGCTTGTTTGTAAGAAAAACAAACATTCAGTTGTTTTAGGTTATGTTTCGCTTGTAAGAAAATCATTCAGTTGTTTTAGGTTATGTTTCGCTTGTTTGTAAGAAAAACAAACATTCAGTTGTTTTAGGTTATGTTTCGCTTGTTTGTAAAAAAAACAAACATTCAGTTGTTTTAGGTTATGTTTCGCTTGTTTGTAAGAAAAACAAACATTCAGTTGTTTTAGGTTATGTTTCGCTTGTAAGAAAATCATTCAGTTGTTTTAGGTTATGTTTCGCTTGTTTTAAGGTTTATAAGTTATCACAAAAATCACAAGGATCAAAATTTTGAAAAATCAATTTCAATAAATTGTAAAAAATGCATCGCTAAATTGAAAAATATAAAATATTAAAAAAACGGACTCACCGCTTTTGATGAAAGACAGGCGTCATTGAGATAAAGATGATGCGTTTCCCATCGTCTCAAAAATTTACTGGACAAAATTTTGCTGACAAGTGTCCGTGTATGATTGAGATAGCAAACTTGAATGTCCCCCTCTTCGAGTGGCTTGAAACGTGGTCCAGCTGGTCCTGGACTTGGACTTGGACTCGATGATCCACTGGTACTCAAGAATCCTGTACTCTGTCGTTCCAAATTTGGACATGATCGCGCCACTGGTAAACATGCGGTTGCCTCTAAATTATCCGGTTTCAATAAACATTTATCAGCGTCGCTATCATCCCGCAAACTACCCGTATCGGCCTCCTTCACTGGCAGCACATCATCCATTTGATTGCCAATTTCAGTTGACAATTGCGGTGAACTTGTACTCGTTGATTCCTGTCGCATTGCACCGCCATTCACCGATAGAAAGCCATAATATGGAATTGTCGTTGAATTTAAACCAACCGTTGACGCAGCAGCTGGACTCGATGGCATTGACGAACCATCCTCTGTTTCCGTTTCCTGATTACAAATATCATAATCATCAAATTCCTCCTCTTCTTCCTCCAATTCCTTTTCCTCGTCATCTTCCTCCTCTTCGTCCTCCTCCTGATCACTGAATCCATTCACAAGGGGAATTCCATTCACAGCAAAAATTCCCGACGATGGAACATTGAGAAAATCACGACGATCGATCTCAGGATTACGTGTTGATGATGATGCGCCTGATGATGGTGTTGATTCACTAGCTGGCGATGGTGACGAACTGCGTAATTCACCATTACTCGAATTCGACGAATCTGAGGAGCGAATTCGAAGGAGAAGTTTCTTTCGCCAACGACCCTTTTCATTATTCGAATGATGATGATGATGATTTGTCTCATTGCGATGGGAATTCTTCTCGTAATTCACATCTCGTTCATGATGACCATTCGATACTTTGATTACATTGATACTTGGCGATGTGATGATCAAGGAATCAGGACCAGGCGACAAAGGATCATTCTCGAGATAATCGGCCTTAATGCCAGGTAATGTGTCAGTACTACTACCGCCGGATATCGATAGTTCCTGATCAATATAGCGAATTGATGACGAACCGGAACCCTCGCTCGTTGCCTCAGAACCACGACGTTTTGTTTCCGGATGCTCGTTTTTATTCGTCGTTTGGGAATTTGTAACAACGCCACGTGACGTTCTTGAAAATGGTCTTTGGAAGCAGAACATTTTTTCTTTCTTTCTTTCTTTATATATGGAAGATCAAAAAATTGACAAAAAAAATATTCAGGAATTCAAAAATGGAAGTTTATAAGAGTTTCACAAGGAAGAAATCGACTAATTGATGATTGGCTTCATTTTTTTCTTACTCTTCGAAACGAGCTGATCATCATTTGGAAGCTGCTGCTGCACTTTTTTTTGGAATGAAAATCTCCTTCTTCTTGTTCTTCTTTTAAATTCTCCCTCAATTATTTTTCAATTCGTAAATTTATTTCCTTGCTGCTTTTCCGAATCGTCAAATTTATTCTCCTTATATACTTGATTGCATATCAAATATTTCGAATTTGTGAATTATTCTTATTTTCAAAAATTGCCTCTAACAGTCAAATATTCATAACCATTGGAGTAATTTTCAATTACTGTGATATATTTTATTTACTATAGATATAATTTTAACCATTGAAATATTTTTAACTATCGAAGAATTTTTTCTTTTTTGAACAGTCAAATTTTTAATACAGTTTAAATATTTTTTTTAAATTTGCCAAAAAGTATTTATTGTTGTAACTGACAGTAAATTTCGATTATAGTATTTTTCACTAGTATTTTCTGACTAGTATTTTTTTACTATAGTATTTTCTGACTGTAGTTTTTTTTACTATAGTATTTTTCGACTATAGTATTTTTGGCTATAGTATATTTTGACTATAGTAATTTTTGTCCGTAATATTTTTTGACTGTAGTATTTTTACTATAGTATTTTTGACTGTAGTATTTTTTACTATAGTATTTTTCGACTGTAGTATTTTCTGATTGTAGTATTTTTTACTATAGTATTTTAGGACTATAGTATTTTCTGACTGTAGTATTTTTTGACTGTAGTATTTTCCGATTGTAGTATTTTACTATAGTATTTTTCGACTATAGTATTTTTCGACTGTAGTATTTTCTGATTGTAGTATTTTTTACTATAGTATTTTAGGACTATAGTATTTTCTGACTGTAGTATTTTTTGACTGTAGTATTTTCTGATTGTAGTATTTTTTACTATAGTATTTTTCGACTATAGTATTTTCTGACTCTAGTATTTTTCGACTATAGTATTTTTGACTGCAGTATTTTTCGACTATAGTATTTTTGACTGTAGTATTTTTCCTTTATAGTATTTTCTGACTGTAGTATTTTTCGTCTATAGTATTTTCTGACTAGTATTTTGCAGCTGCCAGTAAAATTTATAAACAGTTAATAAATTTATGAATAGTCAATAATTTTATAAACAGTTGATAATTTAAAAAATCGTCAATAATTTATAAATATCATATAAACTATAATTTACTCGATTTTTTAATAATTATGTAAATTATTACGTTTCTTTCGCTTTTTTTCTAATTCTTCACTTTGTGAATTTTTTTCGTTACTTTTTTTCGTTTTCCTTTCGTTTTCCTTTTGTTTTCCTCTTGTTTTTTCTTTTGTTTTCCTCTTGTTTTCTTCTGTTTTCCCTTTGTTTTCTTCTTGTTTTCTATTTTCCCAATTCTTCTTCGTTTTTCAACCACTAATTTTTTCTCATTTTTCACTTTCTTTTTTTATTTCCTATTCTTCCTTCCACTTTTTCTATTTCTTTTTCCCTTTCTTCGTATTTATTTTTCGATTTTTCACTTTCTGTTCTCCTTTTCCTTTTTCTTTTTTTAATTTTTCTCCTCCTTGGCTATTTTTCCCTTGTTATTTCTCTCTTTTCGTTTCACTCTCTTCCTCTTTATTTCCTTCTATTTTCCAATTTTTTTTCAATTTTTAATTCTTTAATTTAATTCTTTTTCTCAATATTTGTAGAATAAAATTTAATTTTCCTTTAAATTTTATTTCTCCTTTTCTTCCTTTTTCAGTTTTTCTCCTTATTTCCCACCCTCTTTTTTTCAAAATTCCTTATTTTATTTCTCTATTTTGTAAAATTTTCTATTATTCACTTTTTATTCCCTTTTTCTACTTCTATACTTCTTCCTTCACTTTTTTCCTGTCCCACTTTTGTCGAATTTTGCTCAATTTCTTTAATTTCTTCTTCTTTTGCTTCTTCACTTTTTAAATATATCTTCTCTTCTGCTTCTTCTTCTTTTTCTTCTTCAAGGGGAAAGTATCACTCGAAAATAAGGAGAAATATTTTTTTCTCCCGGAGGATAAAGAAAAATATTATCGAGAAAAAAAGGGGAAATAATTTTTTTTTTCCGAAGATGGAAAAAAATCACTAAAAATGAAGAAGAGAACGAGATTCCTCGTTACTGACCAGCACAATATTTGCTCGAGACGACACCACACACTGACTTTAAGGGACACTGACTGCTGCTGCTTTGAGTGAGTGAGAGAGAGAGAGAGGAGAGAGACAAAAAAAGAGGCGCGCGAGAGAGAGGGAAAGGAGAGAAAGAGAGTCGATGCCACCGGAGTGTGACACTCCAAGGCGTGTTTCTGATGGCGTAATAGTCTAATAGTCCATACTGGCAGGTGGGGCACGACAAGTAGAATCTGGTGGTGGGCACGAAATGGGGGGGTGGGCGTCGCGGCGCACGACGTCCGTCCCGATCGATGGACGCAAAATGCTCGTGTGTTCAAAAATTGCACAAAAACCACGCCGAATATCACTGAGAGAGAGATTTTTTCCCAAATATCACTGATTCAAAACACGTGCTTCCTCTCCTTCTTCTTTTTCTTTATCTTCCTCTCTCCCTAGAAATAATCTCATTAAAATCCAACCTCTCTATTATCTCTCCATGTGTATTATCAACTCGTCCCGTGTAAGTTTACCAGGGGCTAAATATGTACATAACACTTGTCCCCAGGGGGTCGTGACTCCCCTCTGAATAGTCCAAAGAAAAAAAAAACCACAAGAATTAATCCAATTTATCTTCGGATAAAAATTCCCCAACGATCAAATTTTTACTTCCAACGCAATATTGATCAGAAGAAGAAATAAATCTGAATCTTATTGAGAATTTTCTTTCATTTTGATATTCCACGGAATAAATTTTTAATCCGTTAATTAATTAATAATTAATTAACTTAACACTTAATTATTATTTTTGATTGATCGTTTGATTTCGAAGCGACAATTTTTGATATTTCGATTCGCAATTTGATGCTTTAACAGCAAATAAATTTCCAAAACCTGACGACTTGAAATAGAACTTAATTTCACCTGGTCCTAATTATTTAATTCTGGATGAATTTTAAATTTTCAGGATTAATAATTCTTGGGAAGTGAATATTTTTTTCCCGCAGTTTTTCTGATTTATTGAATTCTGATTCGATTTGATAAAAAATTATTCGATATGACGGTGAATTAAATTTCTCTTTGAATTGAACAACTGTTCACTGTTAATTCATTAATTCTTCACCTCCTGATGATTTTCTTCACCATCTGATTAGAGAATATTCCAATCCTGACAATTTCTCAATGTTCGGAAAAAATTGTCACTTGCTGAATATTAATTTTCCGCACCTTCTTATATCATTGATTCCGTCACTTCTGATAATTAATTCCTTAATTATTAAAAACTCCTGATTATTCTTCGTTTATCAATCAGTAATTTTCCACTTCCTGATTCGAAAAAAATTTCTTCGCCTCCTGATTAATTCTTCTCTTATAAATATTTCTTCTTTTTATCATCAATTTTCCAACTCCTGCGATAATTATTTTTCTCGCCTCCTGATGAATTCTCCTCTTCTCGATAATTATTCCCTCGCCTTCTGATTATTTCTCCGCACCTCCTGATAAACAATTCTTTCAACTCTTGATAAAATTAATTCACCTGCTTGAATCGAAATTTGTTGCTATAAGTTGAAAATTCCTTTGCAAAATTTCTTTAGATGCGAAAAATTCAATTCTATTTTTTTTTTTTTTTGACGATTTGCAAAATATCGAACGATGATGACTGAATTTTTTTTTTTGATACTTTGATTTGTCACGCTGGACGAGTGTGTTTCTGTCTGGTGGTTTTTTTTTAGATTAAATTCTAATTTTGTGACCACGTAGCTCCTTTTTTTTCTCTTCTTCGATTTTCTTTCTGTGTATAATTATATAAATATTTGCTTTTGGGGAATTAATTCTGAGTGTAAGTGAACTTGCCATTGGACTGGCATTTGTTACACTGTGTCGAGGTTGAAGTACCGTTCACGTACGCGCCGATCGCGCAACTGCGAATCGTATAAAACTCGCGCACAGTGATAAACGTTTGATAGTTCACCGCGCTCGAAACAAGATCGCGCTACAGTTTTGCACCCACGCTCTTCGACTTTTCAACACACATATAGATTATTACAGTAATAATAATAACAATAATAATAATAATAACAATAATAATAATAATAATAATAATAATAACAATAAAAATTAGAATATAATAATAATCACAGTAATAGTAATAATAACAATAATAATAATAAAGCCTATAAGAATGTGTTGCTAAGCAGTTAATAAAATAATTATTCCACACAAAAAAATCCGGAAGAAAAATTTTAATTACCGCAATTCAATTGTTTAAAAAAAATCTCTAGTTTTCAATTTTAAATTTTCCTAATTTCGGAAATAAAATGATTTTAAAAAAAGAGATTTTACAATCAATAAATATACAAAGGGAAGAAAATTTTTAATTACCGGGATTCAATTTTTAAAAAAAAAAAAAAAAATCTCTAGTTTTCAATTTTAAATTTTCCTAATTTCGGGTATAAAATGAATTTTTTGACAGCGATATTGCAATAATCAATAAATGTACAAATTTTAGGGGGGAAGAAATTATGTTTCACTGATATGCTCATGACGTAAGGGAGAAACTATTTTTCACACAGAGAAAAAAAACATAGGGGAAAAATACAAAAAAAAATAAAATAAACACCTTATTGAAAAAAATATCTTTGGAAAAAGAAAATTTTACATGAAAATCAAAAAGAAAAATATCCTTAGATAAAGAAAAAGCTCTCTCGAAGAAGAAAAGAAGAATAAATTAAAAAAGAAACCCTAAAGACAAGTCTTTTATTTTGCTTTCAATATTATCAGGAAAAAAATTCATTTATCATTTTGTTAATAGTAAAATTTTCTTTTTATTTGTGTATAAAGAGGTGTGCCCAACAATGCACATTCTTCGATAATATATAACAATAAAAACAATACGAATAATTCTTCAACAAGTGTATAAAATAAAATGACGTTGGCACTTGCTATTTGCACGCACTTCCGCCTTTTAAGAAAAGAAAATCAAACATGCGTCAACAAAAGTTTTTCAAACTCTAATTTTTGTATTTTTAAATGAATAAAAAGCTCCCTTTCACTGAAAAATAATTTTTAATATTTAAAAAATTTTAATTTTTACTTTTTAAGAATTATTCTTAATTTCTTCAATTTTAAATAAAAAATGTTTACTTCTTATTTTTTAAAAATTTTTCTCTATTTTCAGAATTGTTTTTCCAAAATTAAAAAGAAATTATATTTAAAAACAAAAAAAAATATTAAATTTTGACTGTTTGTTAAATTCTTTTCTCGATGAATTTTACACTTTTGGCGCCAAATTATTGTCTGTTTCGATTTTATTGAGAAATAAGATTATTAAGAATATGAATCATAATTTTAATACGTACGTACGAAAAAAAAGAAAGGAGGAAAATGCTTCAACCAAAATGGAGAACATTTGTCGTCATTGGACAACTTTTTTTTATACAACTCTTTCGTTCTGAGGTAGAATAATCGCCTTTCTGTCGCCGCTCATCCACTTCTCGATTTCCTCAACTCTAAAATTCGAAATTTTAAATAATAATTAAGAATTTATTTTTTTAAATAGCGAATTATTATATAATACCAAGAAAAATATTTGTTATAAATAAAAGTAAATAAAGGTAAATAAAAGTAAAAAAAGTAAATAAAGGTAAATAAAAGTAAATAAAGTAAATAAAGCCAACTAAAAGTAAAAAGGTAAAAAAAAGGTAAAAAAAGGTAAAAAAGGTAAAAAAAGGTAAAAAAAAGGGAAATAAAGGTATATAAAAGTAAATAAAGGTAAAGAAAGGAAAATAAAAGCAAATAAATATAAAAAAACATATAAAATATTTAACAAAAAATTTTAAAAAATTTTTTAAATTATATATTAAAAAATAAAATTACATAAATAAAAAGTAAAAATAAATGTCAATTTTTGAACAATTTGTTATGCAACTTCCTAGTTTTTGATGTTTTTTTTGTGTGATAAAATTGAGTATTAAAAATAAAAAAAATTCGACAGGGATAACAAACGAAAAAGAAAACAGTTTTGCAAAAATCTTACGTGCGTGGCACGTGCGTCAAATTCTCGACTCCAGTTTCTGTTATAAGAACGTCATCCTCGATTCGTACACCTCCAAATCCACGGAATCTGTTTATTTCCTCAGCAACAAGAAATTTGCTCTGTTCCTTATCTTTCAAAGCTGCATCCAATTGCTGTAAAAAGATTTTCGTCACTTTTTTTTTCATTTACTACTTATACGTATTTTTTATTTCAAAAAAAAAGCTTTTTAACAAATCACAAAAAAAGTAAAAGAATTAAAAATAAAATCGTACAAAAATATTTCAATTAAAAAAAAATTATTTTTTAATCTATAAATAAAATACACAAATAAAAAATAAAATTATTATAAGTATTAGTATTTTTATTATTATTACTATTATTATTAATATTTTTTTTTGTTATTATTATTACCTATGATTATTAATATTATTGTTACATCATCATTGCAGAAATGAAAATAGGAATAACAAAAAGAAAATCAAAATCAAAAAATACAAAAACTTGCAGAATCGATAAAAAAAAGTGAAAATCGATGAAATGAAAAAAGAAAAGGAAAAATAAAGAGAGAAAAACTTACAGAATCGATGAAATAGCAGCCGGGTTCAATGGTGATGACCATTCCCGCCATTAATTGACGAGCAGTTCTCAATTTTCTGACACCGGGTTTTGTTGGACGTACCGGATGACCCGGTAAATAGCCGCCAACATCATGAACATCAAGACCCAATAAATGACCAAGACCATGAGGTTGAAAAATTTCATTTAATCCCACGGCAATCATTTCGTCCACGTTGCCAATCAAGAGTCCACCAATTTTCAATTGTTCCAACATTTCACGATTCGCCAGCAAATGCATGTCAGTCCAAAAAACGCCGGGTTTCGCCGCTTTTAATACAGCATCACGCGCACACAAAACTGCCTCGTAAATTAATTTTTGATCCCGTGTGAAAATTCCATTAGCTGGAAAACTACACGTTATGTCAGACGTGTAGCCACAGTAAATTGCTCCCATATCGAAAAGGCTGTTGGAAAAAAAGAAGAAATTTGTTATTTTATTCATTATAATTTTTGATCTAATTTTTATTTATTATTTTTTGATTTAATTCTTATTCAGTATTTTTGATTTTTTGATTTATTTTTTATTTAATTTTGATTTATTTTTAATTTATTTTTGATCTATTTTTGATTTATTTTTAATTTTCCATTTATTTGAATTTATGAAATAATAATTTATTGGGAAAAAAACCATTTTTTCCATGAGATTCAAGAGGCAAAATGGAAAATATAATTTAAAAATACTCACCACATGTCGCCATTGTTGATTACTTTATTATTCGGAGCGCCAGCGTGTCCATAATGCAATACAGAACTATTGTGACCAGATCCACAAATGCAAATGTAACCCATGTGTCTACATCCACCGACCGAATAGGCATGATTGATAAAAGCAGCTTCCGCCTGATATTCCATTAAATCAGGCCTCACAATTTTCATCACTTTTTTGTGCGCGTCGGAACTTATTTTGGCCACATACTTCAAAATTTCAATTTCCCCCGGCGATTTAATCACTCGACTGAAAAAAGAACAAAAATTACATTTTTTTCCAAACGAAAACAAAAATATTTTCCATTTTTTCACATTTTTCAAAAAAAGAAACAAGAAAAGGAAAATTTCCTTTACCATTTAATAGAAAATAATTTTTATTTTATTTACAAATGATAAAAAAAAATGTTTCCTCCACGAGGAAGCAAAAAAAAATTAATTTGCACTATTAATTTGCTTCGCCAAATAATTCTTCAATTCGACAGAATTCATACGCAGTAAAAATTGATAATTCAAAGTGGCAACTTGAAATCCCAATTTCCTAAGTACTCGAATTCTTAATAATTGCGGTCCAATTAATTCCTTCCCACCGAAACAATAATGTTCCGGTAAATTAATTAAAATTGCCTTGCAATTTTTGATTTTATTGGCAAAAATCTCAATCACTGGCAATCGAATTCCATCGGGAAATATTAATATATCCACATTATAAATATCAATTAATGGCAAATTTGCTAAAATCAATTCAATGCCACATCTATCATTGCCAAAATAATTTGTCAATTGTGGATAAATTTTCTTCAAAATTTGTCGAATTCGTAAATCCTTCACTGACGCCGTCGTGATCAATTTTTCACCATCTAGCCATGAAAATTTTCCTCTACCATAATTTTTTTTCCCTCCCTCCATTAACATTATCGAGTCAATTGTTTGCACTTTTTTACACAACAAATTTAATGAATGACTTTTTTTCATTTTCAAAATACGTCTTAATTTTCCTTGAAATTTTTTATCGTTAAAAAATTGTTCTGGTTGTTTTTCCGCATAAATGTAGGACAATAAAATATCACAGGAACTTCGTAGATCTAATTTGGAAAATTTCGATTGTAGAATATTTGTCATCTCGTGGAAAATAAAGTCACATTTGACGGTGATTTTTGGAAAATGACCAAAAACGGCGAAAATTGGCGAGAGAAATTTTAACTGTAGACTCTTTCCCTGGAAAAAAAATTCAATATGGGAATAAAATTACATAAAAATTAAAAATTTTGAATTATTAATTATTAATTTTGAATTATTAATTACAGAAATATTTTCTCACCTCAGAGGCAAGATATTTAGCTCCAAATTCCAAAATTCCAGGACTTGCGAAACGAACCCTAAGGCAGTATTTCATTAAAGCGCTGACAAATTCAGGATCTTTTATTGTCGCACCATTAATTTGGAGATAATTTTCAATACCGAGAATTATTCTCTCGTCAATGTAATTCAAATTCGTTAAACTTTCGACAATATTTCGAAGATCTTTCTCCTTTGTATTCGACGAATAATTCAATATCCATTGACTCGTTATATTTTTTACAATATCAAATGAATTCACTGCGGTGAAAATATTATAATGAAAAATATCGAGAATATCAGCCAATTGAGTTGCTGACAATTCATTGAAAATTTCTTGCAATCTATTGACGAGAATTATTAACAAAATATTTCGACTTTCTTGAAAATAGTGAAGAATTTTAAAGAGAGCAACAATATTCTCCGCATTTATTTCCTTCTCTCTAATCTAAACGAAAAAATAGAATTAAAAAAAAAGAATTTTTTCATAAAAAAAAAAAATAGAAAAATAATAAATTTAAGTAAATTAAATAAATAAAGTAAATAAATATAAAATA
>JUFY01029054.1:0-27340 GCA_001855655.1 Leptopilina clavipes | reverse complement strand
AAATAAAGCAAACAAAAAATTTTTTTCATTTTAAAAAGAAAAGAAAAATAATAAATTTAAATAAATAAAGTAAACAAAAAAATTCTTTCTTCCCAATTTAAATTTAAATTATTTAATTTAAAGTAAATAAAGTAATTTATTTATAAAATATAAATAAATAAAAAATAGAAAACAAAGAAATTGATAACATATTACTTTAATGCCAATCCAGAGCAGATCAATTGTCTCCTTGTAAAATGGATCTCGACAGAGATTAAAAATTCTCACAATGTCGATTAATTGTGAAATACTAAAATCACCGTCAATGACACGAATCAATGACTCATTGCGAAGACGATCACGAAAATTATTTCTCAATGGACTGACACGATCGTTGATTAAAATTCCCATTCCAACAATAATTGATTCACTGTCACGACTTTTTGTTATTACGTCGATTAATTTTTTCAACACTGATTCACGATTTTTTGCTTGTAAAAGTGATTTCTCGTAAAATGCAAAATCCTTATGATATTTATAATTTTCCATTTCGATTAATCTTGACAGTGTCTGTATTGGAATTTTTTTTTTTTATTTTTTTTTGAATTAATATTTTTTTTTGGCTTTGTTTTGAATTAATATTTTATTTTTTGCTTTTATTTTGAAATATTTCTTTTGGTTTTGTTTTTTCTTTGTTTAAATACCTGTAAAGCGACACGAGAATTTATTTCATTGGTAATTGCATTCTCAATGTAGGAATAGTTACTGCAACTATTTGAATTTGGATCTAAGTCATTGAGAATTTGTTCAATTTCGGTATTTTTGAGAAATTCCAAATCGGATGTAAATAGAATTGCGGTTCCTTCATCGGTATTTATGTCGATTCGATTTTCAATTTTGGCGATATTTTCCATATTTTCTAATGAAGGTGGTAAAGCTTTTGCTATCATTATCATTGATTCGTCATTATTTTCCAATGATGATTTTTTCGCATCCTAGAAAGAAAATTTTTGAATATTAATGCAATTTTGAAAAAATATTTTCTATTTTTTGTATAAAAAAAAAAATTCAAAAAATTACAAACACTGTAAACAAATTATTTTTAACCAAAAAAATCAATAAAAAACATTTTTAGGGCAACATTTTTTGTGTTCGAATTTTCCAAGTAATTTAATTTACATTTTCAGCGTTTGGAACTTTTTGAAATTTCTGTACAAGAAAAAAAATTATATATCTACATACCTCGAATTTATCTCCCATTTCCTGGATTATTTTATCATCCAAAAAATTGTCAATTTTATCAATTTTTTGCACAATAATTGGCACTTCATGAAATTCTTTTCCTTCCTCAATCAACGTGTAACTTCGATAAACAATTAATGGCTCTGAACAAAAACACTTTTTCTCCGTTTTAAATAATCTTTCATTCAATTTCAAATTTATTTGTTGTTGACACGTTTGTAGATTCAAACGTGAAACAGTGCGACACAAAATATTGCAAAACATCGTTTTCAAAAAAACAATTAAAAAATAAAAAGTTTTTTCTTTTTAATAATAAAAAAAAAATAAAAACAATTATTACAAAATTTCTTTAAATTCAAGTTTGTAAAAAAAAATTTTATACATCAAAAAAAGCACATATGAAAAAACAAACTGTCATTGTTAATATTTAACCTTTATGAAAATTTTTCAAAAAACTTTTATTCCTTTTTTTCTTGTTAAATTTGAAAAAAAATTCTTTCTTACCAATTTAAAAAAAATCATAAAGAAGAAAAATGATTTTCTTAATCGATAATTTGCAATAATTATTGTATCGCTAAATTAACACAATATTTCAAAAATTCGAAAAAATGATTAAAAATTCGAAAAAATGATTAAAAATTCGAAAAAATATATTCGAAACTTACCTTCATTCGTATATAAAAAACAACAATAACAATAATAATAAAAAAAAAATAATTATCACAGTTGTAAAAATTATAACAAAAATAATATAAATAAAATACATAAAATACAAATTAGAAATAATAAAAAGAATTAATAAATAAAAATCTTATTTTTCAAGAAATATTTTTTTATGATAAAGGAAATTCCTAAGTCAAAAATTTATCTGCTTGTTACCATCAACGACAAAGCCAACAAGAAACTTTTTAAAACTGTTGGCAGATGGCGATTCCATAATTCCCGACGATAAATTTATTTGAATTCATGTTTTAATCGATTTCCAGTTAAAAATTCTAAATTAAAAATAAGTATTCGTTTCTAAATTGAAAATTTAATTTTAATGTTGAAAATCAAAAATTGATTTTAGACTCGAAATTAAAAATTTTGTAATTTTAGTTCAAACTTAAAAATCAAATTTACATTCAAAATTATTTATTTATTCATTTATTTATTTTATTTCTTTATTTTCTTTCTTTAAAAAATTCAAATCCAATATTCAAAATTCAAATTGATACTGAGACTTTAATTCAATTTAAAAATTGAAGAGCAAATATTCAAAATTCAAATTTGAATTCCACATTAAAAATTTAATAAAAATTCAATTTAAAAATTCATGCTCAAATATTGAAAATTAAAATATGAATTTTACATTAAAAATTTAATACAAATTCAATAATTAAAAATTCTGAAATTTAAAAATAAAATTTTTTTTTTGTTGAAAAAATTCAAATTTTTTAGTAAACTCAAAAAATTTTCCAAAAATTCTTTTAAATGGTTTCGTTGTTTAAAAATTTTGCCCTATAAGTAGAAATTTTATAAAAGAAGAATTCTCGGAATTTTTGTTTCGTAAATTCGAACAATTATTTTTGATCATTGAAAATATTAATTTCAAAAATTCCATAAAAATAGATTCCACCAAAGAATATATAAGTTTCTCGAATAAAAAATAAAGAGTTTCATTTTTCTAAATATTGACTTACCACTCACATATTTCCGGATACAAAGCCGTATTATTGACAGAGAACCTAAAAAGAAAAATAAAGAGATTAAATAAAATAATTTTCCTTTTTATTTATTCTAATTTTCTGTTCATTCATGAATAATATATATATTTAAATAAAATTATAATTACAATAAATATTATACAATAAACTAATAATAACATCCATGGAATAAATAATAAATTATCTTTTCTATTAATAATATAATAACAAAAAATATAAAAATGAATATAAATAATACAAATATAAATAAACGAAAAAAATAATAAAATAAAAATAGAAACAATATTAATAAAGAAATAAAATAAATGAATAAATAAATAAATAAATAAATAAATAAATATATATATAAAAAATAATTTTAGTTACATAATGAATGTTATTTATCATTTTATTTAAATGAGAAAAAAGGGGAAAAAAACTTACTGTTCAATTCCATCGAAAACAGCTTCACGGGCTGGAAGTCCGCTGTCCGAGTTTGTTCCACTCTGAAACACAAAAATATTATGTTATTATTATTATTTCTTTCTTGAGTAATGAAAGTGGACAAATATTCACGTTTACAGACTTGATGAACACAAGGAGGCCAAAGTTTTGTCCCACAAAACACAACAACAAACAACACAGAGAACAAAGTAAAAGTGATGGTTACGCAATTTCAGTTTATTTCTCGCAGGTAAATAGAAAGCCCTTGACTGTTTTTTTTTACAAAGAAACGGAAGCACGCGTAATCAATTTGACATTATTTACATCCAATTCTTAAAAAAAAAAAAGAAAAAAAAAATTCGCAAAAACCAATTTTTCCAAAAAAAAGAGAAAAAAAATATTTTCTAAAAAGAAAAAAAAATATTTTCTAAAATTATTATTATTAAAAAATGTTTTTATGTACAAAAAAACAATTGATATCTTTTAAATGTAAATATTATTATTTATCTCACGATAACAAAAAAAAAAGATTTCATCATAATTGATATATTCACGAAAAGAAAAAATTGCACTATCAGAATGATTTCGCTTTTATGTAAAACCGCAAAAGACGATAGAAGAGTTTAAGTTTAAAAAAAAAAAATTCACACACTTTCCAGAAATGCCACATGAAACTATCCAGAATCTCGATTGCGTCATTCGCGATTTATTTCGTTAATTCTCCAACGTTTTTAGAAGTTTAAGAGAAAGAGATAAAAAAAAAGACGCATTACTTCTCGTCAAGATTAATACCATAAATTTATTTTCGTCTCCTGCTCGTCACTTCTTTCTTAAACAAATTTCTATATTTACGTAAATAAAAAAATTTACCAAAGAAAATAAAATAAAATAAATACAAGGAAATTTGGTTTGTTTAAAAAAATCGTAGATTTAAAAAAAGAATTGAAAAATGAAATAAAAAATGAAATAAAAATAATTAGGACGAAATATGTACACACAATGTGAACGTATAAAGTAATTGTCAATTCTTTCATTGTTCTAAATTAGGCAACGACGATTTAATTTGCGGAATATGACTCACGACTCCCACTGAATAGTTTTCTCACTCTCTAATAAATATATACGAAAATCGTGATATTTAAAAAAAATTGAGACATTTCGAAATACAATGAGATGGGGCGAATTAAATAAAAATTAAGATATTCTCGTAAATGTAATAAAATTAAAAGAGATTTCCTCTAAAATTGTTGGATTTCTCTAAAATAGAAAAAAATTTAAATTAAGAATTTAATTTAATTAAAATTTAAATTAAAAATTTAATTTAATTAAAATTAAATTAAAAATTTAATTTAAATTTTAAATTAAAAATTTAAAAATTTAAAAAATTTAAAAATAGAACAACTTGATAGTAGAAAAAAGGGGAAAAAATTAAAATTATCCCTTGGACGCTTATAAAATGCTATACAAAAGCAAAAGAAACTAATAAAGTGACTTTCTGAGAGAAGCCGAACACATGGAAACGAAATACTTTCTCCCAATCTAATTACATTGGCTCACAATGCCACAATTACTGGTTTTACGACGGAAACTGTTTACTCTTTTCTTAAAAAGAAATACAAACAGCAGATGTTGTTGTGTAAAAAATGCCTTTTAAAACGACGCTTTTTTCTTTTCTTTTCTTTCTTTTTTTTTTGCTTCTTGAGTCAAAGTATTACGAACGTAATAAAAAATTTATTAACTGTCACCTATATTTATAAATTTATATATATGCGCATATATTCAAAGAAAACTATAACTGGAGAAGAAGAGACACTGTCGACGCCATTTGGTATTTCTCGTTTTACAGGTCGTTGGCAGTTTGCAATCCTATTTCTGCAAGCTCTTCAACATTTTCAAAACTTTTACTAAATAGTAAATTAGTATTTTTATAATATATATTATAATATAATAATTTTCGTAAATTATTAAATTAGAATATTTTTTCTCACAAAAAATAATTTAATACAATGAGAAAAAAATTTATTTGGTACAAATATAAACCGATTACTTGTCTATTAACAAATAAATATTTAATTGAAACAAATAATTTTTAATTGAAACAAATAATTTTTAATTGAAACAAATAATTTGAAATTGAAACAAATAATTTTTATTTAAATCAAATAAACAGTAAGTGAAATAATAATTTCTGTATTTGAATCGAATAGCATTTAATTGACTCAAAGAAAATTTAGTTAATACAACAAAAATTCATCTTGAAAGTTTTTTTAAAAATTTTTTTCTCATTTTAATTTTTTTTATTCCAATATAGTAAAAAATTTCGTCAATTTAAAAGAAAAAAACAAAATTGAAAAAAGAAATTTCTTTTTGGTGACAAAATGAAAAAATGTCGCTTAATGAAAATTCCACCAAAATTTATATAAGAAGAAGAAAATAAATAAATGCCATCGCGAAGTTTATAGAGTTTTTTTTTTTTTTTTTTAATGTTCTTCCTGGCATGAGAAGACAGATGTTTGCAAGTCTTAAACGATGATGTGAGAGTTTAGATTGCGGAGATCAAGGAGACCAGGCAAAATATTTATCTGCTTTTTTTCTCCCCTTTTCTTTTTCTCCTGACACCCGGCAACAGAAGATGATCGCGTAAGACTTTAAAAAACTTTAAAAAGCAGTTAAGAAACTCATTGCAAATGCGGTTTAATTTCCTCCCTTGTAGCTGTTTGTATTTTATCATTATATTCGAAAATTGTACCTTTTTTTAATTACTAATTATGATAATAATAAAAAAACAGGCCTCGGATCGACTTTAAGACTTGAAAAACAAGTAAAGTCGATTCTTTTATATGTTAATAAATTTAATAAGTTAATAAAAAATTTTATTATTATTATTAACTATTTGTACATTAGATATAAAATAATAAATTTTACTAATTATTTAATTTAATAATAATAATATAATAATAATAATAATAATAATAATAATAATAATAATAATAATTCATAGAAGAATATTTTCAAGAAATATTATTTAGAATCAGATTTCCGAATAAATGAACTCAGACAAATTTTCGAAATTTAAATTCAGTAGAACAGATTTTTAGAAAAATTTTGAAATTCTTTTCCCTACTTTATATGAAAATTAATCGAATTCAGAATTTTCCGCAAAGTTTTCATAGTTGAAATGATAAATCAAGTTTTCAGTGAGAGAAACTCTCAAGAAACAAATTGACAAAAATTTCAAAATGAAATCTAACTAAAACAAAATTTTGTTTCTTTTATTTTAATTGATAGAAATTTTATTTTTTTTAAAGCCTCATTTATGACAAATAATTTAGCGAAAAAAGAAGTAAATAATAGTTTAACGAAAACGATTTCTAAAATAATAATAATTTCTAAAAAATAATTAATTAAAAAAATAATTTCTAAAATTAAAAATTGAATTTTTTTTTTGAAAAAAAAGTCGTATTATGAAAAATAAGTTTCAAAAAATTCAAAAATATAGAAAAAGTCGTGTTTTATCAAAATAAGTCACAGAAAGTTTTTAAAAATTTAGAAAACGTCGAAAAAATCCTAATTTATCGAAATAAGACTCAAGTAGTTGAATATTTTTGGAAAAAAAAGTCAGAAAAAATTGTATTTTATCAGTAAAAGTTGGAAAAAAAATATCGAAAAAGTCGTAAAATCCAAGGCCTGTTGAATAATAATTATCATAATTTTTTCATTACTTAAAATATGAAAAATGCATGAAAAAGGAAAAAAAGAAATACGTACTAAAGTACAAAGATTTGATGCTCCTTTCTTCTTGAGTATATTGGCAATTTCATCGCTAAAGTAAGTTTCATCGACGGCGTATCTTTTTTTCAAATCCTCAAGCGAATGTAATTTCCCCATCCAAATCGCATAATCGTCCGGTAATCGAGGGAAGAATAAGAACGACGAGCCACTCGTCAAATCCAGAGCACCAAAGCAGTCCGGTTCCTCAACGCCGAAGCACCATTGAAAAAAGGATTCCTGGAAAAAAGTAAAAATCGTTACGAGCTCAACATACAGACAATAAAGAATAAAAATAACCTGGAGAACACACACATATATATATAGTTAGAAACCGAAATTCTTTGATCTTGTCAAACTTTCTAATGGAAGCAGAGAATTAATTTTTGCAACCGTTATATATTACAAAATTTGGCCCACTTTCTTCTTGGCTACTCAATGGAATTTTTTTTTCAACAGGAACAAGATTTCAGTAGAAAAAAAAAATTCGCCTACAATTTTTTTGAAGGGAACAAAAAAAGAAAAATAAATCATATTTTCATTTTCAATATTTTTAAATTTTACGGAAAAATTCTCCGGGCAAAGTAGCATTTAGTCATCGAAAAAAAAATTTTTTCGCAATTTGAAAAAAAAAACCACCAGTGGATTTAGACCGGAAATTCCAGGGGGAGATGAAGGTTTCTTTGATCAGTAACGCGTGAAGAGAAACGTCTCGCCATTTTCTGTTGCGCTCTTCTCTTCTTGTTTGGGTTCGTATTAAAGTCCACGTATTCCCTTCAACTTCACGGGAAGAACGATCGGACAACGGGTCAACGTGCTCTAGGCATGGCACGAGTAGCAGGTATATTATCTCAAATCAACTCTATATATATATATTTGATGCAACAATTTCTTGAATCAAGGTAACGTTTACAATATTCACAATTTGATTCTTTCATGAAAACAATTAAATAATTACTTGGCTATTATTAAATAAATATTTATTTGTATCAAATACATTTTATTTGAGTCAATTAAATGGTATTTGACTCAAATAAATGGTATTTGACTCAAATAAATTTTATTTGAGTCAATTAAATGGTATTTGAGTCTATTAAATAGTATTTGACTCAAATAAATTTTATTTGAGTCAATTAAATGGTATTTGACAGAATAAATTGTATTTGAGTCAATTAAATAAATTTTATTTGAGTCAGTTAAATGGTATTTGACTCAAATAAATTTTATTTGAGCCAATTAAATGGTATGTGAGTGAATTAAATTTTTTTTGAGTCAATTAAATGGTATTTGACTCAAATACAGAAATAATTGATTCAATTATAGTTTATTTGGTTTAAATAAAAATTATTTGGCTTCAAGTAAATATTTATTATTGATAATAAACAAGTAATTCACTATTTGAATCAAATAAATTTTTTTCAGTGTAAAATTCAGTCCTTTTAGTCGAAAAATTTTGACCATCGTATAGAAAAAGAAAATAATAAACAACTCGAAACGAGAATCTTTGTAATATAACGCAATCACGTAACTGAGTTTCGCTTTAGCAATTATTGTATATAGATATATATATATATATTTTTTTTTTTCATTGTACTTGATTGCAATGAATCGAGCACGTGTTTTTCTGCTACGTCAGGTCTCTCTCAACACAACATTGAACGGTAAATTTGTTCTAGAAAAGCAGGTTCTTTTTTTTTAATATTGTATTATATGTATAGTAAACCAGAAATATTCTATATAAGTTTCCAAAGAGGTTGATTATGGTAAAATTAATTATTTTCCAAAGAGAAAAACACAGGAAATAAATTTACTGTATAATACAATATATGAGAGTGCAAACAGAGGAGAAATGTCACGTGCGGAAATGAAATTGAACCTGAAAACGTCATACAAATATACACAAACTTTCACAATAATTCTTTGATAATAATTAAAACCGCAAAAACTTTGGAAATAAATAAACAATTCATTATTTTGTTTACGTCCTGGAATATTTTCAATTTCAAAGAGGGAATTAATTGACTTTACAATAATATAATTAATTATCTTGCATTGTTAATTTATCGCCTTAGAAAATTATTCCGAAAATAAAATTTTTCTCAGAGGGAGAAATAACAATTTTCAACCCTAGGGAGTAAAATAACTATTTTCAACACTAGGGCATAAAATAACCGAAGCTTTTTATACTTGGAAGCCAAATAGTTCTTCTCAACTTTATCAGGGAGAGAAAATTTATTTTTCGATCTCAAAAAATACCTTTTTCCATCCTAGGGGGAAAAAAATTAAAAATTTTCAACTCTAGGGAGTAAAATCACTATTTTCAGCACTGGGGAGTGAAATGGTTCGTCTCAACTTTATTAGGGGGAGAAAAATTATTATTCGATTTCAAAAAGTACCTTTTTCTATCCTAGGGAAGAAACTAACAATTTTCCACACTAGGGAATAAATTTTTCAAACAGTAGTGAAATTTAAAAAAAAATCAAATTATTGTGAATTTGTTAGAATAATGTTAACGAATTCTCACCTGTTTAAAGGGCCAAGATACGTCCGTGTCATCGTAAGGTGACTCCGTTCCACCTTGCAGGACAATAAAACTTCCAGGATTTATCATTTTCTTTCTGAGACGTTCGATCAATCTTCTTCGATTATTCGCAAAAAGTTCCATTGGAACTTTTAGAGTGTGCTCACCCCTATGAAAAATTGGCTCCATTGCTCTTCTGAAAAAAAAAATTGAAGCATAAAAAATTAGATATTAAAACTGGAAAGAAATTAACTTAAAAAGAAAAATTAACAAAACACTTTTTTAATCAATTTTTACTATTTCCAAGGTAAATTTTACTACGTCCAAACAGTGATATAAAATTCATAATACTAAATTAAGATATGTTTTGTTACACATTATATTAATAAACCAACAATTTTGAATCAATTTTCCAGTAAATTTTTATTTTTTATTTATTTTGAACAAAATTCGATTTTTCGAGTTGTTTTCTCGCCGACAAAGTGCCATATTTTCCTGGCAGCTTGTTTCTCGTCAACTGTATTTTCTTTTTCTTTTTTAAATTGTTTTTCTTTTTCCTAACATCGATTATAGTCTGCATCATTTTCTCTGCGCTCGCGTCCCTCAACCTTCGCCATAGTGTTGGACTTCCGCTGTAATTCCTCACCATGCGGCTGAGTTTCTTGATTAGGTTCTTGGCTCGCTTCTTCACTAGTTTCACTATCTTTTAAAAGCCCCACACTAACTAGTTAGTTAGTTCAACTGTGAAATACTAAGAAAGGATATATAGGTTCAGAAATTTCAACTCTTTATAATTTTCCCCGAGTCTGAGAATTTTATTATTTTTCTCTGAAAAATTTTTTCAAAATTTTCTCACTTGTGTCTTTTAAAAATAATAAAGAAATGATCATTTCTTCGTTATTTAAACCTTTTTTTTAAGTAAAATTTTCTATTTTCCTTAGGTATTCTTTCAAACTGAATTTAAAAAATTTTTTTTCATTAAATTTAAAAATTTTAAACAAAATTATTTCAAAGTAATTTTAGACACTTTTTTCTTGTTGGACATAAAAAATCGTTTTTTCCTTTTAACACCTTTCATATAAAATAATGAATAATAATTTATATGCAAGAGAGAAAAAAAAATGCAGCGAAATTGGAAAAAACGTTTTTTTCTTCCCTGGCACTAAAAGTACATTTTTCTGGAGCAAATTGACGAGGGCGGGAAGTGATCGATAACAAAGCAATTTATCAACGTAAGCGACCTACACTAAGCGGAACCTCGTAAAGCGCGATGACATTATACCCAGAATTCTTCTGCTTTTTTTAAAAATAAATTTATAGAAAGCCTTTCCTCAGGCTGAATTTTTCAAATGGAAGTAAAAATGTTTTAAAAATAGAGAAAAAATTCTTGAAGATCAATTTTCTTTTCATTTATTTCTCATGATTTTTAGTACTCTTTATATTTATATATTTATTCTTATTCTTTTCTCTAATGTTTTACTTCCTACTTTAATATTTTATTTCCTCTTTTATTACGATACTATATTTTCGTTTCAATACTTGTTATTTATTTCCTATCTTTACTATCGACTATTTCCTATATTGTTTTCTCTCTTTTTCAAATTTTCTTTTCTGTATTAAATTATTATTATAAATATTTTTATTGATTTTATTTTTCCTTTTAATTTCCTTTTCATCTTGATTTAGTTTCATTTAGTTTCATTGTCGTCACATTATTAATATTTACACAATACCGTAAATCAAACAATTGTAATGTTTCTAGAAATTTTTCTTTTTTAAAAATTAAAATAACAATCATAAAGAAAAAGCGATCTAAACTGTAAATATAAATAATAAAAACTCTTTTTAGATAAAGAACTGCACCTGTAAGCTTTGTTTAATGACATCACGAATCTTATCATTTTATATACCGAACTTACGACACTCTTACGTGAACAAGATAAAGTTTAATAAATAATAATAAATTGTCTTATCAATATTTAAAATTAAAAAAAAACTGTCCCGAGATGAATAAATGATTTTAAGACATCATCATAATTGAGGAAGAAGTCACATTGATTGAATTTTTGCTGAGTAAAGGTAATAATGAAGAAATTTTTTCTATGATCTATTTTCTTGTGCTATGATTGCACTTAAAAGACGGAAGAAGATCGTCATGAAGTGGATTTTCTGAAGAAAAGTAATTATGGTTGTCTGGTCTTAAATAGAACCGCTCCTCGTAACGCGCAATGAAATAGGAATGCTATAGTGTCCTCGTACGTACACGGTTTATATTTAAGTCGTGTCATTGGACGTCTGACGCTCTTGACTGACACGATTCATATTCTCGTATTCACGAAATGAGCTCTCTGAATTGCAAAACTCGACTTTTCTAGGCCTTCCATATTCGGAGGCTGGCTAACAATAAAAAAAAAAAAACCCGCAAGGTATTGCAATGAATCAAATAAATGTATGAATTCGACTAATCTCATTTAGTTTTATATTAGCAATGACAATGATTTTAAAAAGAAAAAAAATTTTTTATTGAAACTTTAAAATTTCAAGTTGCAGAGAATTTTAAGATCTCATTTAAATAAAATATTTTTTAATAACACTAAATGGAAATCCTGCGTCAAAATAAAATTCGGCTACAGAAAAATTCGTTTAAATATAGACAATCTATAAAATGGAACTTCTGCTAAATGGGAAAATTCTACCAAAAATAAATCCTACTAAACGAAAATTTGGACCAAATTGAAATCCTATTAAAAGAAAATTCGACTAAATAGAAATCCTACTAAAAGAAAATTTCGACCGAATGTAAAACCTAAAAAGAAAATTCGACTAAATGGAAATCCTGCTAAAAGAAAAATTGGACCAAATGAAATCCTAATAAAAGAAAATTCAATAACTAGATAGGAATCCTATTAAAATAAAATTCGGCTTTTTGTGGAATTTTGTTGGTTTGCTATACATGAAGAAATTTGTTATGTTGAGCACAGAAAAGACATAATATTGCGAGAGTGGTCCATTTTAACATATGCGAGCATTGGCTCCTTGTTAGAAACAACTGACGCAATGCAGAAACAATGCCCCTAATGAATACAGACCCGCAAATAAATGAATGAAGAAATAAACCTACAAATTCCGAACTCTAAAATAACAATTTTCTAAATAGAGAAATTAATAAAAGATTTTAAGTCATAGAATTTTAATTTTAAACACCTTTTTCTACTCATAGGACACAAATTATTTTCCCTATACAGTATACAATCCGTTTATAATAACATTGAACATTGTCCAAAAATTGCTGTGAATAAACTGGGATAACAAATCAGCAGCTTCTAAAATTTTTGTAATGTGAAAAATTTTCCTAAATTCCAAAATGTGCTTTGATCGTAACGAAGAATAACTTTTACGTGCGTATACGCACAAGCACACAAAATGATTCATGTCCGCGTGTTTCATTTTGAGCTCGCCTGTAAATTACAGCAAAGAGCAAACGGAAGTATAATTTTCATAAAAGTCCACGTTCGTTATTCGTGGATGCCCCTCTACATAATTTTACGATCTGTCATTTCTGAACATGTATAAATAAATTATGTTCCTCACTGCAAATTACTATCAGACTGCAATTAGCGAAACTTGATTTATTTAATGCTTATCAACTGTTCAACAAACGAAATAGAATAATTACCTAAAAATTTAAATCGGTAAATACTAAAACGAAACTAAATTGTTTATTTACATGTCAATCTAAAATAAACACTGTAAAAAGAAAGGTACTAATTTAGTACCAATTTTGGTACTAAATCGTAATCAGTTCTAATGTAGAACCTTTTTTTTACAGTGAAAGTAAAAAAAATTATATTGTGATGAAAACTAAATTCTCCCTTTTAGTTTCTTAACCGATTCAGAAGAAAACTTGCTTTCGTAATCAAAAGAAATGGAAAAAATTTGAAATGCTCTGTAGAAATATTTGTACTACAGAATTAAATATTAACAATTTTCGATGAAAAGATATTTTCCGTTTCTTTCTTACTTTCATGAAAAATAAATAACAATCCCAAGGCAAAAGGTTCGATTCTGAATGAAACCAACTTTATGACAATGCTACAGGAATTTGCATACATCCTGTCTACAATTTCACGGTCTACGTTCTCCGAGAAAATTCTCCTATAAATATACACACACACAAAAGGAATCCAGAGACTACACATACACTTCCATTCAATATCCAACAAAACAAGAATAATTTTACCGTGTCAAGATTATTAATTTCATTATTCGGCTTTCTCTATGAATATTTGACTATTTACAAAAGTGTCAATTAAAAATAAACTTTTTCTTTACACAATCCGGAAGATATAAAACAAAAACAATCGATAAGTTACGTGATGGACTCTGTATCCGGATCAGAGGCTTTTTATCGCACTCAAGTGCAAAAAGGAAAGAAGAAAAATATCGTTAATAAGATATTACATTATAAAACTGTCGTGTATTTTTCGATAAATAGAAAACAATCAAGCGTTTATTGATCCCTGTGAATTTGTTTGTTATTCAAAGTTTATTTTTACACAAAAATCATGAAACGAAAAATTCAACGTGATATGGATAAAAATAGACAAGGGCCCTCTCTGTTTTTCTCAAGAAAATAACAGTTTCTCACAAGAAACCCAACATGTGAAATTTGGTCCTTTCCCGTGGACCATAAATCTTACATGACGCCCTAAGGGCAACGAAAATTAGAGGCTAACAATACATCTGGAAAAATAACTCCAAACGAGAAATTTTACAGTGTACAGAAGAAAAAGTGATACTAAAAGGAATTTTCTCTAAAAGTTTCAGTGACTGTTAATCGTTAACGTTTTATAAAAAGACAAAAAGTGAATGATACAATATTTCTATAACCGAGTTCTCTAAACTTGCAAAGGACGAATAATATTCTTCATGTTCTCTTAATACTTTTAGTAATTAATATTTTTTATTTCTTCAACTGATCATTAAATAATTTCTCATTCAAGATTTACTGTATTTATTAAAAAATCTGCTTCGATTTATTAACTTTTTTTTAACAAATAACAGTAAATTGTTGATGATGAAAACCTGAAAGTTTTGTAAACTATTAAAAAAACTAAATGTAACAATAAAAACAGGCAAATTTCCATAAATTATAATCTATCACTTAACAGTAAAACCACATTTGAATCTACAAAAAATTATATGATTTTAAAAATATTAATAAAAAAATTTTTAATAAACTAAATATAAAATTTTTTAACCAAATTATAAATTTTACTATAAATTATTATTAATTTGCATTTAAAATATATTTTGAATAAATTTTAAAATTTAGGAAATAACTTTTATAACCAGTTATTATCGATTGTAAAATATGAAATGAAAATAAAAAAAATATTTTTCGAAAAGCTAATGATTATTACCAAGTCGCTTGATTAGAGCCTAATTGGACAAGATAAACTGGATCTTTTATCTATGAATGACGGCCTGGAATGTGGTTACTGTTAAAATAAATACTGAAAATAAGAAAACTTCCCAAGGTGCATGGATTCGAAAAGATTGTGGTTGCTAAGCCGCAAGAAAAGAAAAATTTTCTACTTTGAACATATTTTAAACAAAATCCTTTACAAATATCAAAATATCCATTTGAAACAAAAATATGTACTTAAAAAAATAGTTTCTAATTTTAAAACTGAATTTTTTAAGTTCCATTTTGATCAAAATAAATTGACAAGTTTCTTGAAATCGAATGAATGCTTAAAATTAAATACACGATATTCACTAACCTCAAAATCGAAGAGAAAGCACAAGTTTGAAAGTCATAGATTCCGTATTGATTACGCAAATTAGATACAAAGTGCCGTAGCATTTGTTGGCAGCTTTCGGCGAAAAAAAAGAAGAAAAAGAAAACGTTTTGCGAGTCACTCCTCGTAAATGTCTCGAACTGAGCCAAAAGTGGTAGAGAGGGACACACACACAAGAATAGGTTATGTTTACATAGTTGCAAACAGTTTATGAAAACAAAAACACGCGATTCATTACTGGCTAATGCAATCGACCTAAAAGAGCCTAGCACCATTAATATTACGATTGTTACACTCTCGACTATTTATTTACGACAACAAAATAAGCCAGAAAAAAATGACCTAACCTACATTTCCAAAAATATTAATATCAATAGATTCAATTATCGCGCAGTCAAATGTTAAATTTTTTACCACTAATATTATTCAAAGTGAATCGATGCCCATTTACAACGCTAATCAACAATTTATAAGAATTAGTAGTTTATATTAATACTTTTTTTATAATTACATCACTTCATAAACTTGAATCTATTAGATTTTTTTTATTTTTAGAAAGGTCGAGACAAAAGAATAAGAAAATACTGTGTTTATATTCAGATTCTAATGAATGAAAGAAAACATTGTCGAAGAGAGAAAGGGAGAGAGAGAGAGAGAGAGAGAGAGAGAGAGAGAGAGTGAGTGAGAAAGGGATGGGAGGGAATAAGGTGTATATGGCCTTTGAGAATTTAAAACTCGGCCAAACCTTTTGGCACTTGGCAATATTCGGATTGGGATCCTTTTCTGTGCTAGCCAGATACGTCACTCATATAATTTACGATGAGACGCAAAGCAAGAGACCTACTTTTTCAGGGCAACGACCACTATAATATACCTATAGGTAAACAACGAATACATACGTATTTACTGGTTTGACTTCAGCCATCTTGTATTCCAACTGTCAGGATATAGATGCGCACACTCGCCTATTACAATATATACTCTTTTGGATATAAGTTTTGTAAACACTTAGAGCAATTTTAAATCTCTATATTATTAACTTCAAAGATTCGAATCGATCTACTCGCGCTCACCTAATCGTGCGCTTTTATTACAAAAAATTGATAAATACCACAATTATGATGCAATGGAATTATTATATATATCTAATGATGTGCCTTACTCCTATCAGCAACGTTCACTGACGCAGATAAAACCGAATGACTGTAACAATCCACTCTCTTGAAATTTAAAAATGTAAAATTTATTTCTCAATTATAAATTAGGTATTAAAAGTTGCGAAATACTATTTTAAGATTTTTTTATATTTTAAGTTACTTAATGATCTTTAGAATGATTTTTCAAAAAAAATTACATACCAAGATGATATAAAACAAAATAGAAAGTGTTTTTCTTGAAATACCTTAAAAAATTTATCACTATCAAAGAACTGGAATTTCGAAATTTCTTTCGTGACAAATTTAAATTAAAAATGTAATATTGTGATTTTAAATCCAGATGACAATATTGAGCACGTGACTTGGTGCAATGCAGCACACACGCGGTGTTATCGGCAAATCTCTCCCGGCGTTGATTTAATAATATTGTTTTCTCGTCAGACTTAAATTGTGAATAAGAACTCGCGTAATCTTCATCATTACTCTAATTAATTTCACGTTAAAAATAAAATTTCCACGATAGTAAATTTAATTTTTTTTAATTTCAATTTTACACTTTCCTTATGTATAAATGTCTATTTGTTCAAAGCAGCTTTCTCGCAAGATTTTTAATCAAAGAAAAAAAAGATACATATGAACAAATGTACCAAAAGATTGTATTGTTATAATCATATGTATATACATTCACATATTGTGATTAAACTGGGCCGTGTTGCTGTAAGTCTATTCGCACTATCGGATGTCGGAGATCTGTGTCAATTCTCGGACAAGGCCGATATCAATGAAAACGATGTCTATCTTCCCCACCAAAAAAAAATGTTTTCAAAGATAATTAAAAAAACATTATCAGGTTTAAGAGTGTTCTGAACGGCTTATTAGTGGCGACAATAAACAATAAACACAGATGTTGTCTCATGGACTATGTTCAACGAGTCATGAGTATATACTTGGCTGATGCTGCCAACAAAAAAAAACGCGATAATTCACTTTTTATGATGAGGTTAAAATAAGAGATATACATGTTTCTCAGGAAATAGCTCAATATATATAAAGCGAAAATAAACAAAATAGCGAGGAAAAAATGGTAGTCTTCTAAAATTCAATTATTTTCGTTTTTTCTGTGTTTGTTATAACTAAAAATTCTATTTCTGATTTGTTATAAATTTTGAATTTCGTGTTTTATCTAATTCGTTCTTAAAAATTCAAGACAAATAATATATGAAAACCAATTTTCAAATAATTGATCCAATTCATTCGCAAATCCATAAAAATTATATATATTATTTTTTTATCTTCTTTTCTAGAAATTTACCATTGTCTTCCTTCTAATTATCCCGATTTTTAAACAGCAAATTCAATGTAGAATTTAATATATTGAAAAACTAAACGGGAAATGATATATTTATGTATTTGTGAACATCAACAATATAAAGTAAACCAAGCTCTTTTCATCATGCGCTGAGTCATCATTAACAAACAAATGGAATATCATTGCAGGTTGACAATATGTGAATTTCTAGGAAAGCAACTGTTACAGTGTGTGCAGGTTATACGACCAACTTTGCAAATATTGCCGAGTAGAAAAAAAAGCTGATTGTGTGACAGACTGGGTCGCTTCGCTGAAAAATGCTCATAAGTATTATTATTGTTTGTCGAACGAACGTGTTCGTGTGGTTGACACGAATCTAAACTTGCTTATATATATGAAATGGGGGGAAAATCAATTTAGAATTTAGCACGCGATCGTCCATTCACCAAAGAAGTCACCATTAAAAGACAGTGTCAATATTATCAAAAAAAAATTTTTATATCCAATATTTATTGGAATCAGTGTCTTTTCTATGGAAAAAAATATAGTTAAATTTAATAAATAATTTTACAAAATAAAATTGAGTATTTCAGTAAAATCTATTTCTCGTGCAAAAAAAATAAAAGAAGAGAAATTGACGCACTAAAACAATATTGATTTCAACATCATATTATGCAAGAAGCAAATCTCCCTTTAACACTTTTAGTAATTAATATTTTTTTCTTCAACTGATCATTAAATAATTTCTCATTCGAGATTTACTGTATTTATTAAAAAATCTGTTTCGATTTATTAACTTTTTTAAACAAATAACAGTAAATTGTTGATGATGAAAACCTGAAAGTTTTGTAAACTATTAAAAAAACTAAATGTAACAATAAAAACAGGCATATTTCCATAAATTATAATCTATCACTTAACAGTAAAACCACATTCAAATCTGCAAAAAATTATGATTTTAAAAATATTAATGAAAAATTTTTTAATAAATTAAATATATAATTTTTTGACCAGATTATAAATTTTACTATAAATTATTATCATTTTTCATCAAAATATATTTTGAATAAATTTTAAAATTTAAGAAATAACTTTTTTATTCAGTTATTATCGATTGTAAAATATGAAATGAAATTGATTCACTAAAACAATATTGATCTCATCGTCATATGCAAGAAGCAAATCTGGCATCGTGAAATCGTCATTCAACATGAAAAAAGCAAATATTTTTCTCAAAGAGTAAGCAACCGGGGACAGATAACGTCTTTACTGATAAATTGATAAATCGTCAGTGTATAAATATAAAAAAAGCAATTTCAAGAGAAAACTGCACGATTTTTTTTATCCTGCTTCTTTGACAAACATGAAAGGAAGAAATAAATTCAATTTAAAGACTCAAAGCAAAATTATATATGTAAAGAGAATTTCTAGAATTGTTGGGGTAGTAATCAATATACTCTTGAGCTCCATTTAAGATTCCTTTTGCTTTGATGGCTCTGAGAAGTAGCTTTTAGATACTCGCGAATAAGGTCTACTTTAAAAGCACCGGAGTGAGAGAGAGATAGAAAGACCCTGAATCAATTGAAGGGTTCCCATTCTCTCGACTCCCACTTTCCCAACAAGTATAATAATTCTTTAGGACAATCGGGGCTAAAAGCTGTCCTAAGGCTTCACTTGGAGAATATTCTTAATCTTCGGAAACTTTATAAACTCAATATATATTATATTTTAATTCTATATTTTTATGCTGATGTCTGTAAGAAACTTGACCCTATTGAGAAGAAATTTACAAAATGGGAATTTTAAAGAAATAAAAAAATATGATATATATTACGATGTTTAATTAATATACAATCATTTACTATAATATTAATAATATTATTAATATTATATTATAGGTTACGTTTACCACCTGACCGAAATTTTGAGGTTATGTTCGCCTATTGACTTTAATTTTTCGAAGGCCTTAATTTTTTAGAAAAAATTTTGAGACTACGTTTACCTCCTGACCTAAATTTTTGAGGTTAAGTTTCGCCTCCAGACCTATTAATTTTTTACCTAATTCAGGATTGTCACAAAAATTTAATTTTTTCCTGATTCCCAGACAAAATTTTGTGTTTTTCCCTGTTGCAGATAAAGATAATTGAAGAGGAATTTAATTATGAAAACACAAGATAACATAATTTTCAGAAGTTTTAAATTAATATTTTCAAGAAACAGAGTTTTCATATCAATTTTAGATTTTTTCCCAATATTTGTTATAAAATTCCCTGACTTTTTCCCGATTTTCCTGACCTGTATCAACCCTGTAATTTTTGAGGTTATGTCCGCCTCTTAAATGATGATTAATTTTCACCCTTTTAGAAATTCCATTTAACAGAAATTTGCCAAAAATAATTAAAAGAAAATTACGCTAATATAAAATAACATTCGGTTATATAAAATTTTGGTTCAGTAAAAATTTCCTAAAAACGAGAATGTAAAAGAAATATAACAGATTTTAAAATAAAAATTCTGCCAAAAAAAATCCATTCTGTATTCCAAAATTCCTCCAAATGAAAATTCAGATAAATGACAATTTTTTTTAAAAAGTAAAGACAAATCATCGCTTTTATCTAACGATCAAAAAATATATTTAAAAGAAAAATACTATTCAGCAGAATTCGAAAGAATAGAGTATAAAATAAATAAGAAACAACACATTAAATCGTAAAAGAAAAAGAAACAAATTGTTTCGTGAGAAACTTTTTTTCTACACTACTTTTCAGTTTTAACGACTGATAACTTGTCAGCGATAAAAAAAATATTCAGGTTAAATACACATAAAAATATTTTTAAAAGAGTTTAAAAAAATATTTAAAGTTTTGTTAAATTATTTTCAAACTGTTCGGTGAAAATTTGAAAGTTTTATAAGTTACTTAAAAATTTGCAAAAGAAAGTTGTTAATTGTGTAAAAGAAAATTCCTTTTAACTATTTAAAAGTTCGTCTATAGCTTTATATAAATAATATATATATATATATGTGGAAAAGATAACAAAAATACATGAAACTTTGTCTAAAAATAGCGCTCATATATGGATTTGTGTATATCTAATAATACCACGAAAGAAAAACAATTTTTAAACTTTTTATTTTGTTTATTTACTTAATTAAACTTGTCGAACATGTCGACGATCACAACGAGATATATTTTTTTTTGTCGTCTTATATAACGAGTAATAAAAAAAAAGAACATACATCGCATTCTTTGCTTTTTGCTCAAATATAGAAAAAGAAATTCGATTCACACATATTTTTATCATACCATTATTCACGTATACATTGTTTTTTTTTTGTTTTTTTCCTAAATTCAATAGTTTTTTCGTTTTTTTTTCTTCATAAAATCACATCGAGAAAAACTAATGGAATTTGATATTTGTTTCTATTTTTTTGTTTTGAATTTATTTTATTATTAAACACGTCTCCTTTCTTCATCAAAACTATTGAAAAAAAACAGCTAGGCCTGTATTTTTTTTTTTTTGTTACGTGAGATTCGAAAATTTAAGATTTTTTCAACAGGATTAAATTTTTTTTAAACTTTTTTTTAAACATTTATGTAAATTTGAAAATTTCAAGAGTAGAAAAATTTTTCTACTCTTGAAATTCATTATCTTCTGAAAAAAATTACTATTTAACAAAATTGTTTCTTATATTTTTTCATAAAATAAGTAAAATCGATTTTATATAGTCGGGAAAATAATTTGACTTGTGAAATAAAATTTTCTTTTTCGCTATAATATGAGAAATATTTGTGATTGGAAATTTTATCACATAAATCAAGAGAATTTTCTAAAGACTTTTGGATCGTAAATTATCAAAAGGCCTCTTTCTCTCTCTCTCTCTCTCTCTCTACATTCGGAGAATAGTTGTAATTTTCACATTAGAAGCAAATACATCGATAGGTGTTTTTTTTAATAAGCTTATAATATTTATATACGACAGAAAATTTTTCCGAAAAAAATCTGTGCGCGTCAAAATTACAAACAATCTCGCTATTAATAAATGTCGATTTATCAGAAATGAATAACAATTCTGACGAACCTAGAGAAATCGTGTTTTTTTTTCTTTCCTTCTATTTATAACTCACTCCGTTAATCGCGTACAATCACTTTTTTTTTATTTTTTTTTTATTTTATTCCCTCTTTTTCTTGCTTTAAAAGTGAATCACAACGTCGTTACATCAACGAACTTAACGAAGTAGTATATATATTTTTTATTATTTATAATATATTGATAAATATAACTATGCACTAAAACATGCACAGCAAAGTGTAAAGCTATTTTATTTTTAGTGTGGTCGCACGGATGTAAAAAAGAAATTATTCAATTATTTACGACTCATTGAGAGATTGAATCGTATGAAAACATTATATAATCTCATGCAATAAAATCAAATTTTAAACCCCCTAAAAAATTTTTCCCGTCTTTTTTCTTCTTAATTTTCATTACATACATCCGTGTCCAAATTAATTAAATTCCTAAGCTTTTTTTTTCTTTGTTTTCGTTCAAAAATGAACATACTTGGAAAAAAAATTCAAAATTCTTTCAGGCGTTTTTCATATACACATATATTTTTTTTTATATATAATTTGTTTTTAATACTTGAGTTGCCAGAGGCGCGACTTATTGACAATAAAAATGAACAAATGTACTAAGCGGATAAACTAACTTAAAAAAAAATGAATTACATCGATTTCCACATACTTTCAAAAAAAAAAAAGTTTGGAACAAAAAAATTTATAAAATGAGATCAGCGTTATTTACTTATTTCTGATGCGAACTTATTCGCTTATAACGTTATAACATATTTATAATAGGCATTTTTATGATAAAACGTCGATGTTTTGATTTCGTTGATTCAGCGTAACAAAATATTCAGAGTCATTTTTAATTTTAATTTAATCAAAAATTATCAAAAATTAATTTCAGAAATGAACGAAACAATTACGATTGAAAGGTAAAAAAATATTCACATATCAAAAAATTATCAATGGAATGAAAACGATTCGATTCTAATTCATTATAAATTTCCTGTTTTTTTCCCCTCTTATTTCTCTTTCTGCGTGAAAAATTAAAAATAAGATACATAATTTTCTTTAAATTGTTCACAAATGGATTATTTATGCTAATGTTTATTACCACAGGTATATTTCACAAAACGTACCTGTGTATATATATGTTAAAGATTATAGAGCATAAGATTCTAAGTAAACGAAAATAATAGACCACGCAGAAGAAAAATTATTTTATTGCAGTGGGGCATTATTATAGATTTTTTTTGTCTATTCCCGCTATTGTAAATTTCCTCGCAAAGAAAACATTTTTCAGTTACGAAAACAATCATTTTCTATTATTACAGAACGATTAAATGAACTTTCGAATATTTAAATTATCTAAGAAATTATACTTTTATTTTCCTTTTCTCTCTCTCTTTTTTTTAAATAAATTACCCTAAAAAAAACATTTACAAATACAAAAAGTACAAAAAAATTAATTACAAAAAAATTTTTAATTATTAATTTTATTTACAATTATTTATTTACATTACTCTATTTTCAAATAATCAACTTTATTCTGTATTTCTAATGTATTAATATACAAGGTGTCTAAAAAGTCCTTCTTATTGATATTTCAAAAATTGGGAAAAATTTTCAAGACACAGTGTATATTATATTTTTAATAAAAAATTAACAGAATTGATAGTAATTGCGCTGATTCTTTAATAATATAATCATGTTGTTTTGTAACTAATATCTCTATACACATTAAAAAAAAATACTTTTATCTACTAAAAAAAAAATGATAAACATAAAAAAATTCGAATATAAACTGAATTAGAAACTAATCGTTTTCTTTAAATCCTTTCACGATGTTTAAAAAGAATTTTTTTTTTGTAAATCAAACATAATTTTTTAATTTATTTGAAAATATTTATCATTTTTCAATATTTCAATATTTTTCAATATTCAATATTATTTTTATGACTAGATTGTTAAAAAAAAAGTTCATTAAAATTTGGAAACTATCTTTCTTAAATTCTGGGCGTTCAAAATGTAATTTTTTAATTTTAATGTAATTTTTTAATTTTAATTTAATTAATTAATTTTAATTTTATTAATTTTATTTTAATCAATTAATTTTATTTTCATTATTGATTTTATAAATCTTCAATGTTTTCATCAATTATGTTTAACTAATTGTTTAAAATTTTAATTATTAAAACTTTTCTTTTGAGAAATATATGTATTGTTAAATTCTGAACAAAAATTGTTCTTTTCGTTTTTTTAAAAAGTTGCATATTCTCCGAGTTATTAAGTTTTATTTACATTTTACTTCCAAACGAAATTCGGCTACGTTAGAGAAGAGGGGGAACTGTCTCACTCTCAGGCAAGGCAAATATATTCTCAGTTAAATTTAAATCAAAATAACTCGAAAAATACCCAATTATTTAAAAATCTGTAAAAGAATTTTTTGTTCAAAATTCCCGTATCTTTCGATTTTTACCCTTTTGATATTTTCAAAATATTTATAGTATTTTCAAAATGAATATTTTCAATGTTTCAAAAAAAAAAAAAAAAAATTCCCTCAATGAACGCTCAGAAAAATTATGTTTTCAAATCAAAATATGCTATTTTTTCCAGGCAAATATTACATCTTCGGAAAAAATATGAAAAGTTTTTTTTAAACTCACAGCAAGACTCAAAAATAGTGCAATTGTAAAATATTTAATTTTACTATTATCGAATATGCTGTAAGCTAGAAACCAAAATTTTCTTTCATTTTATTTTGTGATTTTTTTAAATTAAAAACAAAAAATGCTCTTTCACGGGAAAAAAAATCTATTTCATCCTTGAACATTAACGGAAATAACGAATAAATTTTTAGCAACACTTGATGAAAAACATGACAAATTTCACCTTTTTCACACGCAACGGGGGGGAAAATTACATTTTTTTTTTTGCTGAAACACTGATCACAAGAAAAAATAATTCTCCATGATGATGAGACGAATAGGAATCTTGATATTTTGTGGATTGTATAAAGAAGCCGAAGAAGATGAAGAAGAAAAAAAAGAAACCATCCTTAAGGAATCTTTGAAAGGAGGCAAACAAAAGGAGGGCCCTCGTGACCGGCGAGGTCACACAAAAATCGTTAACGACCAATTCATCATTGAAAAAGCCGAAGCCACATCTTCGGCTCCTAGTTCGGCAACAATCGCGCCTCCATATATAAACGAACTTCTTCCACGTAACCGATAATGTCCGATGTTTCACGAAGCCGACCATATTTCTCACGATCCGCTTCAAATATCAACACACACCGTAATATTTACAAACACCGCCATGTATGGCTTGTTATTTACTTTTTTTTCTGTCTAATTCACCACACATACACAAAAAATGTCTCACGTTTTTTCTTTTTCAAAGTCAGAAAAAAGTAGAAAACAGTTCAACATCAACATTTTCACAGATCCAATGGCTGATAATCGGGCGGTAATGGCTCGTCATCGGACTCGTAATAAAAACTTTTTCTCTCGTAAATAAATGGCCTTGGCTGTCCAACGACATCCTCCACCTCGTCCTCGGAGCCATTTGTTGAATTATCATATTCGTCAAAATTCTCCTGCAGTCGTTTAACCGCCTCCTTAATAAGGCCACCACGTCGCAATAATTCTTGCAACAATTCATAAGGATCATCGTCCCTTGTCGTTGATCGTTTACGACTATTTTGCTGTTGCTGTTGATTGTGACGATTGTGTTCATGTTGACTTGAATTTCGCATACCACAAATTTCACAATTACTCGCTGGATCGGCCCATGAACGCGATGGTATTCGATATGGTGATGGACGATTTTTATGAGCGTGACTTGATTTTGCCTTGAGATTTGAAATTCTCAAATTCTCCTTTATTTGCGACACAAGAAGATCAACATCTTGGGATAAAAAATCTTGCGTTGTATCGGGTATCACCTCAATTAGATACGTTGGCTCCTCGGCACTCGGCATTTTGGCCACCACACCAACAACACGCTCCAGTCTCTTCTTTATGTCGATGTTTACCTGCTGCTCGCTTATATTTCTCAGCAATGGCTGTTCGGCCCTTTCTCTCTCTCTCTCTTTCGCAAAGGCACACAAAGAATCTCTGTCCGAAAATTTTTCAACGGCGTCAATTTTTGTCAACAGGCACTTTTTTTTTTCCCACTCGTGTATGTGTCTGTATTGTACAAAAGCGCGTGATTCACTGTTGTGTTACGCGTGACTCTTCACAGCAGTCTTTTCCGTTTGAGAGAAGTTAAAGCGGAATTTCGCATCTATACACACTGCTGTCGTGTCCGGGAATGAATGAACAGAGAGAGAAGGAGTGAGAAACAAGAGAGAGGAGAGAGAGAAAACGATATATACACTACAACTCATCGAACATTGTTGACGTAGTTTTTCGCGTTTGTTATTGTTTTCCACCTGGCTGTATGTTACTCGCGCATACTCGTAAACACCAAGAGGTCGAGGACACTTTCTATTCCTGATTTTTTTTTCTTCAAAATAAACACACACACGAGATTATTTTTTCGTCCGCACGTTTTTTTATTTTATCAACAAAACTTTTTGTTTTCTTTAATGATGATGCTTGTAACAACTGTTATTATTACTAGCAGGGACAACGAGGGGGAAAGGGGGGGAAACAAAAACAAGTCTTTTCTTTTTTCCGTTTATGCCACGCAGAGAATGAGACTCTCTGCTATTCGACTCGACTGACTCGGGTCAGAAGACGACGGGAACGGGAATATTGAGGCTGCCTGTCTGCCAGCCATGAACCTTCCTCTCCTCCTCAACACTCTGTTATTATTGTTTTGGTCTTGGAGGCGCATGCGCGCATTCTCCTCAACATGAGTCAGAGAGAGATGGAGAATTCTCGTGTAAACAAACCGTTAACTCAACTTCACGAAAACCCCCGGCAAATCGATAATAACGTCATCGCTTTTCCACCTTTCTTTCTCGATTTCCCACTCCCACTCTCTACACCCCTCTTTTGCCAGCTTGTTTTCGTTTTATTTACATATACATATACGAAAAAAAAAAAATTCAACATTCATTATAAATTAAAAACACTAAAAAGCAAATGCTTTGGAGAAATTTGAGGTTATGTTAAATCACGATTGATTGCAATTGAAATCAATAATTACCGATCGAAAATTTCAAATATCTCTCATGTTTTGAATGAAAAAAACAACAAAACGAAATGGAAATGAATGTTAAAAATTTCTTTAAATTGGGAGTCGTGTACATAATACGTCACGCGAACAGGGGGAGGGGGGGGCTAAAGGCATTTGTGACGACCTATAGAAAAAATGGCGCTAATGTATGGGACAGTGTGTGACATGGGGGCGGGGGG
>JUFY01029053.1:0-16059 GCA_001855655.1 Leptopilina clavipes | reverse complement strand
TTATAATTTGTTAATAGAAATTATTAATATTATATTTGTTACTACAAATTATTATCATTATAATTTGTATAAACAAATTAGGAAAATTTAAATACTGTTGATGATAATTTATGTTAACAGTTGTGGTGGAAACTTTATCGATTATTATCTGATTGAGACTTATTCTTGCGATTCAATGTATACATATATGTATATAAAGTTGACAAGTTTTCACTTTCCTCTTTTCTACATTGCACTTTGATCGTGAAAGGAAATCCCCTTTTAGGCGACAGAGACATTCTCACACAATTTTCAATGCCCTGTTGAACTTGAAAACGAGATCTCAACGTGTCAGTGTGTCACTTATTATTGCAATTTTTCTCAACATCAACGAAACACTATTTTGTATTCAAGAAACGCTTCAACATTATTCGTTTTAAAATTAAAAAAAAAAAAAATTCAAAAAATAATGAATGAGTTTGTATAGAAAACAATTTCATTTACATTTCAATTTTTCTGCCCTAAATTTTAACCGCACTTTCAAAATATATTATATGTATTAAAATATATTCACAACAATATTATTTATAATTTTTATCATAATTGTTCAGGGAAACGTTTAACAGAAAGAAAATACACTGGAAAAAAAAATTATTTGATTCAAATAATGAATTACTTAACTATTATCAAATAAATATTTAATTGTATTAAATAAATTTTATTTGATTCAAATACAAAAATTATTGATTCAATTATAGTTTATTTGATTTAAATAAAAATTATTTGGTTCAAATAAATATTATTTGGTTCAAATACAAAAATTATTGATTCAATTATAGTTTATTTGATTTAAATAAAAATTATTTGGTTCAAATAAATATTATTTGGTTCAAATAAATATTATTTGGTTCAAATAAATATTTATTTGATAATAGTCAAGTAATTCATTATTTGAATCAAATAAATATTTTTTTCAGTGTATATTTAAAATTTAACATTTTCCAAAAATTAATTTTACTGTTAAAAAAAATGCACTCATTAAATTGAAAATAAAACGACAAATTATTCTGTCGTGTTATAAATTCATCTGCTAATTATATAATTAAAAAAACGATTTTTGTAATAATGAAAACTTTTAATGAACATAAAGCAAATTTTTCAATAATTACTGCCATTAATTTTTTCATTAGATTCATTAATTAATTGAACATAAAAAAATGGTCTATACAACTCAAACGTTATTAAATTTATTATACAAAATACTCGTAAATTTTTTGTCAATATTAAAATATAATGTAATTATTTTCTCATACAGTGATGTATTAAATTAAAAAAATAATTTTTATATTCAATAATTAAAAATTATTTAAATTAATATATGACAATGAATAATTTTATTCTTTTTTATAAAAAGAATTTCATACTTGTTAAACAAACAATCATATGGGACTTGTTCTACTAGCATAGTAAACCATCTTATTTACTTTCCCAGATGACATTTGTTTTTCCCTTTTCCTGTCACATAATGACAATAATAAAGACTCTTATAACGATATCTCCAATCACTCTTAACATTATTTTTTCCCCACCTGATATAATAACTAAAATTGTTTACTTTCTATTTCCATATTTAAACTTTATATTATTCGTATCATTTTTTTTCACTTTAATGAGTATAGAAAAATTTGTAAAATAAAAAAATTTTCCTCATTATATTTGTTATCAGTTCGAAAAAGATTGGTTACATATTTACATAAAAAAATAATTATTTATTAAAAAAAATAATTATTTATTAAAAAAAAAATTATTTATTAAAAAAATAAATCCACATTTTAAGCAAAGAATAAAAAAAATTGGTCCTTGAATAGAAGAATTTTCTCTATTTTAATTTATTGGGATTACCAAATTTTTTTTTTTTGGTGCCATAAATTTCGAATTTATAATTTATGTAAGAAACATATATATATATTGTAAAAGATTTTTTTTTTTTTTTGACACGAGATTTAATGAAAGCAACAAACTTTCCAGGTCAAAAGTTAGAAGCAATTAGAAACCATGCCTTTTGAAATTGATGCATTAATTTTAATTTCAAATGCAAACGCAGGACGTCTATTCTAATTCTATATCTCCCGCTGGCTGATAAAACATGATCGGATTTTAATTAGTATGACGAGAAATGAAGGTGAAAGCATAGGAGGAGGATGTAAAGTTTATACAAAGATTTTGACAATTTACCAATTTTTTTTTCTCTCTTTCTCTCTTATCTTCTATACGCATATTATATACACTGAGAGATGAAGTTTAAATTATAAACACTTTCCCTCCTTTTTACTTCCGTTTGAATGAAATGTAATTATTTCAGCACAATAATACTGAAAGATTAATTTACAAAAAATTCGTAATTTCCTCTTTACATTATACAAAGAGTGAGTTTTATTTTCTTTTAATTGTAAAATGTTTAGTTAACAATAAAAGAAAAGGTTAGAGATGTGTCACTTCAGGTCGGTAAAGCAAGTTTTGACTTTACCTTCGGTCGGCAAAGTAAATTTCTAAATTACCATCAGTCGGTAATATAAATTTCTAAATTACCATCAGTCGGCAATGTAAATTTCTAAATTACCCTCAGTCGGTAATAGAAATTTTTAAATTACCATCAGTCGGCAATGTAAATTACTAAATTACCCTCAGTCGGTAATAGAAATTTCTAAATTACCATCAGTCGGTTATGTCTATTTCTACATTATCACTTAGATTAAAGTGCAGATCTATACATTAAAACAGGTCCTTAAAGTAGATTTCTATATTTACCATCCGACGTTTAGATATCAAAGTGTTAAGGTATTCTATTTTTGAGTTAAAATGTGGAAATATGAATGTGTAAGTGAATTATAAAATTAGTTAATAAGCCGTGTAAAGCAACCAACAGAGAAAGTACAGATAAATTTTTGGCTCGAGTGCTTTTCGCTTTTAACCACTTGTAGGGAGTCAGTGAGTATTTTGTAAGTTGGTTCATTTGTCAGAAAAGGGAGATTGACCGAGAAATATGGACAAAACCGCACTGTGAGCACATGCAAATGGGATTAGTGACGAGAAATATACTTGCTTCAACGAACATTCGTTAGGGGACACCGATTTCTCGAAAATATATATGAGGTGCCATTTTCCACCTATTCGAGTGGCTCTCTATCTCTCTCACTTTTACAAAGACTCATATATATATATATATATATAAGCGTTCAAAGAATTATTAAATAAACTCGTCTCCATTTTGTCCTGACGACTAACCGCAAACCATACAGAGGAATTATTTATTTCTCCCAAGCACTGTCGTTCACAATGTGTAAGCGTATGTGCTTTCCCCTCCCCTTCAAAAAAAAAGAAAAGGTGTAGGGAAAAGAGCTTGTCAGAGTTCGCGGTCAATTAGCTTGGGGGATTTTAAAATAAACATTCGTTAACGGTACTGAAAACAAAACCCCTTGTTTGATTTAATTATCCGACTACACACTTTCATCGAGTACGTTGCACTTAACCATTAACTAAGTTACGAACTTTGTGCATTAAAAAAAATTGTTTTTAATGTGTTAAAAATCACCATTATCAAAAGCGTCTTCTATAAAAAAATTCTCAAGTTATAGGTTTCCAATTAATTTACATTTTTTCAATATTGTTCTGACAATAGCAATAAATGTACTATTATTATTAAATCAGTTTGTAATACCTGCAGTCGATATAAAGACAATCTTTTTTACCGATTGATGATAATGTAGAAATCTTCATTATCTGGTTCGATACCTAAAGTCGATGTAAAAATAATATTTTTATCGATTGATGGTAAAGTAGAAATTTTCAATACCTAAAGTAGATATGAAGCTAATTCTCTTTACCAATTAACGGTAATGTAGAAATCTTCATTACCTGGTTCGATACCTAAAGTCGATGCAAAGACAATATTTTTTACCGATTGATGGTAATGTAGAAATTCTCATTACCTTGTTCAATACCTAAAATAGGTATGAGGCTAATTCTCTTTACCGATTGATGATAATGTAGAAATTTTCATTGCCTGCTTCGACACCTAAAGTCGATGTAAATACAATTTTTTTACCGATTGATGGTAATGTAGAAATTTTCATTACCTAGTTCAAAAACCTAAAGTACATATGAAGCTAATTCTCTTTACCAATTAACGGTAATGTAGAAACCTTCATTGCCTGGTTCGATATCTAAAGTCGATGTAAAGACAATCTTTTTTACCGATTGATTGTAATGTAGAAATTTTAATTACCTAGTTCAATACCTAAAGTACATATGAAGCTAATTCTCTTTACCAATTAACGGTAATGTAGAAATCTTCATTACCTGGTTCAATACCTAAAGTCGATGTAAAGACAATATTTTTTATCGATTGATAGTAATGTAGAAATTCTCATTACCTTGTTCAATACCTAAAGTAGGTATGAGACTAATTCTCTTTACCGATTGATGGTAATGTAGAAATTTTCATTGCCTGCTTCGATACCTAAAGTCGATGTAAAGACAATATTTTTTACCGATTGATGGTAATGTAGAAATTCTCATTACCTTGTTCAATACCTAAAGTACATATGAAGCTAATTCTCTTTACCAATTAACGGTAATGTAGAAATCTTTATTGCCTGGTTCGATATCTAAAGCCGATGTAAAGACAATCTTTTTTACCGTTTGATGGTAATGTAGAAATCATCATTACCTGATTCTAAACCTAAAATCGATATAAAACGATTTTCTTTACCGATTTATAGTAACGTAGAAATCTTTATTACCTGGTTATGGTAATGGTTATGGTAATTTAGAAAAATTCTTTGTGGATAAATGTGGCATAATAAAAAAATTACTAAAATGACCTATTGAAGTTCAATTATTTATAAAGAAAAATATAAAATCCAATTACAAACTTTATACATTATTGTTAATCTAAAAGAAAATCTCTGGCAAATTTTCGTCAGATTGAAATGAAATTGAAAATTTTGGCAATATTTATCACAATTGGCCCCCGTGAGTTTATTAAATAGAAAAGAAGGTGCTTTGGGACAAAATGCGAAGGGAAAAAAAAAAGTTCTATATAGAGTTGGAGTCGAGGTTATCCAATCACTTAAGAAAATAAGTTTTACGAACGCCTATATTTAGGAGCGAATATACGTTTCACTATATGTATATACGTATATATACACGTATATAGACGCAAGCTGCCATAATGCTACTCATGGAACAAAACGATCTATACAGTCTCTATACATTCACGGAAAATGGTATAAACTCTTGTTTATTGCATTACTTTAATAACACAGATCATATAAGGAAACCTCGCATAGACTGCCAAACGTTTTGGGCTATATTAAAAAATTTTCGTAAAATAATTTTCTATATTAAAGAAAAAAAAAAAAAAAGAAAAAGATAGAAAAAATTTTTTTTTACCAAAAAAAAAGTTAACAAATGCCAAAAAGTGCGAAAAGAAAAATTTTAATTGGGTAATGGTTTATGTTTTATTATTTTTGATATGAATTTTTTAAAGTGCAATTTTTATGCGAAAAATAAAAGAATATTTGGATGAAAGAAGAAGATTTTTTTAAACCAATCTATTATACAATCTATGAGATGACGCCTTTTAGAAAGTAGATAAGTATATCTAATGGACCATCAAACGAGACTTGTTTCCGAATAGATGGGAAAGTTGATCTACAACTAATTTTTTATCATCAACGTTTTCCTTTTTAAGGTCAAAAATTTTACTAATTTCTAAATTCTAACTTACAATTATAAATAAATATTGTCAACTATTGCAAAAAAAAATTTCTTTCAATTATATTTATTTTTCGTTTTTACTTTTTGAATAATCATCTCGTAATTATAATCTTTTCCTTTTTCTAAAATAATTAAAATAATATTTACATATTTTTTTTTTTTGGTTCTTTTTTCTTAATGCTAACGAAACAAAGACTAATTAAAAACTTGTATATGGGGAAAAGATCATTTAAGTTTTTTCCGTTGTACTTGCATTCGATGTTAAACAATTTTTTTTTTTCATTAATTTTTTTTAACAACTCTTCGTGAATGTTAATTGGCAAATAAAATGTTCGTCGGTCGTTTTACTGAGACAAGTTGCATTCCAACCGACCATACTCTCGATCGATTTCGGCAATTAATTTAATTCCTCGTTACTATAGCTAATTAACGTGTCAGGCGCAGACTTTGCACACGAAAGGTCAGAAAAGGTGGTTTGGTGCAAGGTCTAGACTTGAGCTCTTCTCTCTCTCTCTCTCTATCTCTCTCTCTCTCTCTCGGTTTTACCCTCACAGAGGTCGTGACAATTAACTCCTCTAATTGCCGGGACAATATGAATAAAATAAATAGTAACGCTTTTCAAGTGAGGACTCATTTTTTTTAACGAGCTATCATTTACTTTTCTAAATTCCTGACCTGGAATCGAGTTTCAAAAAACTGAGACTCACCTTCTTCATTTAGATTTTTAAATAATTATAAAAGTTCTTTTGCTTTTGTCGAGAAAATTTTAAGCGAAACAAAACTATAGTTTTAGAAATAAATTTTTAATTATATAGTTACAAAACATTATTTTGTTTCATTTTAAAAAATTAGAGGCCGTTTATTAACTATTTTACAAAGATGCATTATTCCTACCTGTAAATTTATAACCAATGGCAAGATTTAAATATAAAAACCGATTAATGATGCAAATATTTACCTTACCGACAGCTGATACAGTAAAAATCTGTATTACCCACTGATGGTAAGATAGAACTTCACAATATCAATGGAGGGTAATGTGGAAATTTACATTAACTAACAATGGTAAAAGTATTTGAATATACCGCCAGTGAATAGTGCAAATATCTAACTTACCGACGGTTGGTACAGTTAAAATCTGTATTACCTACCGATGGTAAAATAGAACATAACAATACCATTGGACGCTAATGCAGAAATTTGCCATAACGACCAATAATAATTTTTTTTTGTTATCCTTAGGTAAAATAGATTTTTGTTTTATCGTTACTAAATGATATATAGATTAAAAAATTGATAATTCAGTAAAAAAGTAAAAAATATTTGCAAAGTTCTTGTAAAGGAAAATTGTGAAAGAGAAGAACCTAATTTCAAAAGGTATATCGTTTCCAGTACTATTTGTATGGAATTATACAATTAATGCACCATAATGATGAGAATTAGAGGCGCAACTCGAATGGACGTGAGTTTACATGAAATCCGGTTAACTACTGGCAAAAAGCCCTTGGGGCTTCACCATGAAGCTTCTGGGCTAAAAATCCTTGGCCAAATATTATGCTTAAATCAGCAGTGTAAATAGTAGAAAGTAATTAACAGCCTAAACGCGTATCAAAACTACATACAAGTTTTCGGGTGGTATACATTCTGTTAAGACCGCCTGAAGGTTGTGCTTTGTACGAATAATTATCAATGTTTAAACAAGAATTATTTTCATAAAAAGAGAAAAAAAAATTACTCATGAAAAATTTAGTTAATAAAAAAATTATTATTTAAAAAATTTAATTTCAATACCAATCAGTGGTAAGATGAAAAAAAAAATAAAAGGAAAAATTTAGTTAAGAATTTTTTTTCGTTTTTCTTCTGTCAATGAAAATTGCATGACGTCAATACGTATGTATATGCTTGTTATGGTGGAACTTGTTAAATTTTTCAAGACGTGTGTGGATGCACTTAAATCTTAGTTCACGTGAGCAACGTGTGTGTATATAGGTTGAAGGTATTGAGAGAGAAAATACGCACAATGGAACGACAGATATGTTAGCGAGGGAAATTTCTACGACATTCACCAAATCCTCCAACCCCTTAAATCCCTCCTCCCACTACCCTTCTCTTCCATTCAACTCGTCATATATGTATCGTTATAGAATGAGGGGAATGAAGGTGCCACAGAGACCGTGGGTGTTCCTTTATTGAACTAATTTTATACCCCACGGTATCTTCACCACCTATACATATATATATATATATATATATACATGTACACGTACACACACGATACACAAGACCGTCCAACTTTGCCCCATTACGTCTACGCAAATATAACCAGTTAGCGGTTGCGTGCACTTGTGAATGCACACTCATACACATGTATATTATGGTATAAAGCCGCCCCTGGGAAGAAAGATAACGAACCAGCTACGAAATTTTAATGCTTCCTCTTAAGATATAGATTTTTAATATATTTTATAATTTTTCATTTTCACGCCTACGTTAAATATATCCGGAAGAAAAAACAAGTTTTTGATAACGAAATGAAGAAGGAAAAGAATTTTTCTCTAGAAAACGACAGTAAAAAAATTCTATTTTTTAACTTTTAGGTACAACATTCAGAATTAGAAATAATGTAAATTTCTACTTTACCGACAGTCGGTATTATGCTTTTCGAAATAACCAGCAGTCGGTAAAGTAGTATTTGAGCGAAATTATCTCGTCGTCTAGACATCTGCTTTACCGGCAGCAGGCAATGTGGATTTCTACATTACCTTTAGTAGGAAATAAAGTTTTGCAAATAAACAGTCGGTAAAGTAGTGTTTTAACTGTCATATCTTGTCATCTAGTTTTCTGCTTTACCGACAGCAGGCAATATAGTTTTTTAAATAACCTTCAGTGGACAATAAAGGTTTCTAAAGTTAAAGTAAAGGTTTCTTTACAGACGGTAAAGAAGCGTTTTAACTATCTTATCTCGCAGTCCAGATTTCTGTTGTACCGACAACAATCAATGTAGTTTCCTACTGTATCATTGGTAGGAATGAGGTTTTTCAAATAAACAGTCGGTAAATTAGTGTTTTAACTGTCATCTAGTCTTCTACTTTACCGACAGCAGGCAATATAGTTTTTTTTAGATTACCTACAGTGGACAATAAAGGTTTCTAAATAAACAGACGGTAAAGAAGCGTTTCAACTGTCTTATCTCGCAGTCCAGATTTCTGTTTTACCGACAGCAAGCAATGTAGTTTCCTACTGTATCATTGGTAGGCAATGAGGTTTTTCAAATAAACAATCGTGAATTAGCGTATTCACTGTCTTATCTCGACATAAATAGTTCTTCTTTACCTGCAACGGGCTATGTAGATTTCTACATTACCATCAGTCGGTAAAGGCAGATTTCTACATTACTATCGGTCGGTAAAGATAGATTTCAAAATTGTACCGTGAAAGTTCGATTCAAGCGTTTCCGTCGGTAACAATAAAGTCTACAATGGAGTGAAACTATTTTTAGAAACTACTATTCTATAAAGTTAAGTCATTTTTAGGGTAAATTTTGATTTTGAATTACCGACTGTTGGTAGAGTAGGTACCCTTTATATCGACTAAAGGTATTTAAAGCAAATACCTTGAGTATTTTAGCAAATACCTTTAGTATTAAAGCAAGTCATTTTTAGGGTAAATTTCGATTTTGAATTACCGACTGTTGGTAGAGTAGGTACCCTTTTTATCGACTAAAGGTATTTAAAGCAAATAATACCATTTTTTTCAAAATTGAGTAAAACTTGAAAATTGTTACTGGGGGGTTTTTGGGGTCTCTGATTCCCAATTTGACGTTAGATTTTAAAAATCTACATTCGAGAATCTAATATGGGGGATTATTTTAAAAAATGAGATTTGTGTAAAATGTTTTCTTTAATTTATTATATTAATTTAAGATATTTTGCAAACAAAAATGATTATATTCCACTGAAAACTAACTTAATAAATTATCTAATGAATAAATAAGGTTTTGAAGGTAATTTTCTTCGTTGAAAGTTATTTATATATATATATATATATATATATGGCGGTGTGGCTAACGATTCTACGTGGCCCGGGACTCATCTAAACGATCCTGGGAGAGGTAGACGGAGAGGGTTTTACAAGGATGGTGAAGGTGGTGCGGTCGAAGATAAGTAGAGAGAGAAAGAGAGAGAGAGAGAGAGAGAGAGAGAGAGAGAGAGAGAGAGAGAGAGAGAAAGGGAGAAAGGGAGGTCCCGTTGAGGCCTGTTACACGGTCAGCTAACAACCCCTTAGCAGGTCCCCTGAGGGACACCAAACGAGTATATAGCTCCCTGTCCCGGTAACGACTGTTTGATCGTTCCCATTTTTCGAAACGCAGCTAACCAATGTAAATCTTCATACGGAGTATTCCCTCATGATTTCAACAACTGCAATTTGCAAATTGATGTCTAAATTGACCAATTCTTCCGGGGAAACGTGTCCCATAATTTTCACATAACGATATTATATATATTCTTAATTCCCCCCACTAAAAAAAAAATTTAAAGTGTTCCCCAATTATAAATTGTAATTACAATTTTTTTTATTATATAATAATTATTTGCCAGTAGCAAAATATTTAAAAATTAATATTTAGTATTAATATTAATATTAGTAATTAATAATAATAAGTAAGTAATAATAATATTAGTATTAATATTAATATTAATATTAATATTTAGTCAACAAATTATTATTAATTTCAAAACAATTTTTTTTGCCAAATAAAAACTGTTTTTTTCAATTAAATATTGTCAAAACTTTTTCAATTGACAATAAACACAAAATAATTTGAAAAAGAAAATTAGTTTTTGCATTTTTAACTTAAGAGGAAGAAGAAGTTTGCGGATAAGTAATGGGTACGCGGGACGGAACAATCAAAATTAAAAGACAATTTCGTAGGGTCGATAGTTAGGTATGTGGTATAGGTAAACGAGTAATTTGACTGTCAGAAGGAACGTCCCTCTGAGGTAAAATAAAGCGTATCATTATCCTCGGTCGGGCGGATCTTGTAATGTGCAAACAGTCGGCGAGTTCCCACACGTCAAACATCGCGAATATTATGCTTGTAATGGAGGACTAAGCTTTTTTTTTTGCTACATTTACACTCGTATGTTTAATTTCAATAAACAAAAATTTATTGCAAAAATTAAAGAATCTACCAAAAAATTCTTTTTTCATAAAAAAAATTATTTCCTTGGATTATCATTTACAAATTTTCAATTTTTTTCTTAAGGTTACCTATTGGGGTTTTGGGTAATTGTTGGGTAAATTTTTTCGGGATTATATAATTTCCAAACGTGTTTAATACTCACTTTTTGATGAACGCAGCTTTTGACTCGAGATGCCCCTTATTTTCTTTACTTCTTCTTCTCCTCTCTTTTGTGGCCTTTTGACAAGTCAGGTAACCATAGTTTAGTCTGTAATATAGACAAATATTATTCAACACCATTCTTATACGTCGCATAGTAATTCCCTCTGGTGAGTGCAGCAGTAAGCACTAAGCAAGTCCAATAGAGCGTCCGATTGCAGTAGCCACAATAAAGGTGCATCCATCCAAAGGTAAATGAAGTCATATGCATTGGAGAGAAGAAGAAAACATCTCTCACCCCCTCCTTTAAGAATAACCCTGCCTTGTTTTGCGTTTCCCGCTCAAATTAAAAAAAAAACAATACACGAGTAAAATTGATACTATCCCCTTATTTTATTTACGTTTAGACTTTTATAACCTTAACCGCATAGTGTACAGTAAGAACAAAGAAAAAAATTCCAACCCCCCTTTAACTCTTTTTATCAAACAAAAATTAAATAAAAAAATTTTTTAAACTGGTGACTATTAAAGTAATTTTTCAGTTAGTAAAAGTAAAAGATAAAAAATTTTTAAATAAAGAAAACTATCTCATCTCGCCGTCGAGACTTTCTGATTTATCGACAGAAGGTAAAGTAGATTTCTACATTACCATCGGTCGGTAAAATTAAGGTTTAAACGTGTTCAATACTCACTTTACTGATGAATGCAGCTTTTGACTCGAGATGCCCCTTATTTTATTTACGATTTGAACTTTAATAGCCATAACCGCAGGGTGTCCAGTAAGAACTAAGAAAAAAAATTCCGACCCTCTTCAGCCCCTTTTTTTCAAACAAAATTTTAAATACAAAAATTATTTAAACTGGTGAATATTAATGAAATTTTCAAGTTAGTAAAAATGTTAAACTTCATTTAAGTATATCTAGTCGGTTAAAAATTATTAAAATAAAGAAAACTGTCTTATCTCGCCGTCGAGATTTCTGATTTATCGACTACGGTCAAAGTAGATTTCCACGTTACCATCGATCGGTAATGTATATCTAGTCGGTTAAAAATTTTTTAAATAAAGAAAACTGTCTTATCTCGCCGTCGAGATTTCTGATTTATCGACTGCGGTTAAAGTAGATTTCCACGTTACCATCAATCGGTAATGTATATCTATTCGGTTGAAAATTTTTAAAATTCAATTTTTTTTCGCAAATTTTAATATGATTTGACTTTCCTAACCTCTGGACACCTCTGCATACCACTTACAGTCACGTTGATTGCGCATCTGAAAAAAAAGAAGATCCAATTTAGAAATTTTTATGAAAATTTTTTCGAAAAAGTGAAATTCAAAAGTAACATTTCAAAAAGTTTTTTAAAATAAAAGAAAAGAAAAATTGTTCCTGGCAATAAAATATTACGACAAAAAGAAAATTTTTTTACCAAGGGGAAAAAATTTGTAAAATTGTAGAAATGAGGTGAAATTTTGTTTAAGCATAAGGGAACACACCCCTTCTTGGAGAACAAATTGGATAATTACTGTATGGCTAACGAAGTAGGATAACATAATACATGTCCCTTTATGTGTATGTCAAGCTTCATTTTCCTTCTATGGGTCCGTTCCCTCTTTTCTCGTCTATAGTAATACAGCTTCCTTTCCAACAAGCAGACAACTTGGCTTCGCTACCGCTTTCCAAGGGAACCACACGATTTAATGAACATTACGCTTGTTAGCCTACTCTATTACCCGACTTGAGAGGGGAACAAAAAGAAAAAGGAGGAGAAAGTGGTTGAGAAACGGAAGGAAAAGGGGGATGGAGAGAGAGAGAGAGAGAGAGAGAAAGACTTTGTAGGTAGTGAAAGAGAATGCTTTTAATTTGTCCGCTATTAGCACGGATTAGAGGGACTAGAACCTCTCTCTCTCTTTCTCTTTCTCTCTCTCTCTCTCTCCCTCTTTTTTTCTCTTTCTCTTTCTATTACTCTTTCTCTCTCTCTCTCTCTCTCTCTCTCTCTCTCTCTCTCTCTCTCCCTCTCTCCCTCTTTCTTTCTCTTTCTCTTTCACTCTCTTTCTCCCTCTCTTTCTCTTTCTCTTTCTCTTTCTCTTTCTCTTTCTCTTTCTCTTTCTCTTTCTCTTTCTCTTTCTCTTTCTCTTTCTCTTTCTCTCACACAATTTTCTCCAAATACTTCCAAACAACTTTTCGAACAAAACTGATAATTGCAATTATTATTATTTAAAAATTGAAAATTCCGATTGAATTTGCCAAAAGATTTTTTGCACTCTTTTATATGGGAAGTAAGTGAATAAAATTGGTCCACCCTCAACATTCTATATATTTTCTACGGATCTAATCGTTTCGTTAAAAATAATATTTGATATTCCATGAAATGGTTGGACAAGTATCTCGCGGGACTTTATCTGCTTGTTTTCTTACGACCCGCACTGACCGTTTCCAAGGGTTCGAGGGAAAAGAGAGAGAGACAGAGAGAGACAGAGAGAGAGAGAGAGAGAGAGATATGCACTGACTCGTATCAGGCTATGCGAAGCAGCCGTCCAAGCAAATTATAATAGTGGACATTGTTTGAAAAATACTCCCGGCTCTCAAGAATAACAGGACCGCCATACTGGCCTCGGCATATGGACATCGTTATCTCGTCGACTATATGTCGCAAAAACGGGGGTTGGAGTGGGTGGGTTTACATGGGACTGCGCTACCAAACCCCTCTCTATCTATCTCTCCCTCTCTCTCATTCCAATGCACAAAACCGGAAATTCCTTCATCCTTACATTTTTCGAATAATAAAAATTTCTCTACAATCTCTCTCTGTCTCTCTCTCTCTTTTCCTTTCCCACTCTCTCATACATAACACAACATTAGTAATGAACCCCTTTTACGAATCCCTATCGAAGAAAAATTGTTTTTCTTTTCTTGGCAAAAAATTCCTATCGAGTGAAATTTTAAATTCAAATAATTTCTATGTATTCAAATGCAAAAGGAAAATATTTTGCCAAAAAATGACAAAAAAAGTTGGTGGTATCTTTTTCTATTTGTTATATAAATCATCCGGTGGAATGGTAACAGTTGCTATGGTAGCGTTTCTATAGAAACGGTTGCTATGGAAACGGTCGCTATGGTAGCGGTTGCTATGGGAACGGTTGCTATAGAAACGGTTGCTATAGAAACGGTTGCTATGGAAACGGTCGCTATGGTAGCAGTTGCTATGGAAACGGTTGCTATGGTAGCGGTTGCTAAGGAAACGGTTGCTATAGAAACGGTTGCTATGGTAGCGGTTGCTATGGCAACGGTCGCTATGGTAGCGGTTGCTATGGAAACGGTCGCTATGTAGCGATTGCTATGGAAACGGTTGCTATGGTAGCGGTTGCTATGGAAACAGTCGCTATGGTAGCGGTTGCTATGGAAACGGTCGCTATGTAGCGGTTGCTATGGAAACGGTTGCTATAGAAACGGTTGCTATGGAAGCGGTTGCTATAGTAGCGGTTGCTATGGAAACAGTTGCTATGAAAACGGTCGCTATGGTAACGGTTGCTATAGAAACGGTTGCTACGGAAACGGTTGCTACGCTAGCAGTTACCATAGTAACAGTTGCCATAGCAAACTCATAACCAGAGTAACCGTTTCTATGAAAACAGTCGCAATGGCAATAATTTTTTTTTCTTTGTCTTTTTTAATACTTAATCTTTACTTCTTCACTTTTTTTCTACTGTCATTATGAATATTCTGATTGAATATTTACTTTCATCAAAAGCAGACAAGCGTTAACAAAAAAAAAAGAAAGGAAAAAAGAAAAAATTACGAAAAACAGAATTTTAAATCACAACGAACTTTAATGACCCAGAGGAAAATATGAAGGGGTAAAGGGGTGAAGGATAATGGGGTGGCTAAAGTTGCGAAATGGAGCAGGGACACGAAAGCCAACCACGATGGACTACTATTAGTGGCACGCTACATGGCAATACGAAAAACATTAGGAGCAAAATAAATCTAAATAATAAAAAACTGCAAAGTGCTAACTAATGGATAATAATCAGAAAATTTTATATACACGCATATAACTGGAATATATTTACTTGTTTCATGTATCCCCGATTTTTGAGACAATTAACAAAAATTTGACGGTTGTTAAAGAAAAAAATTATTAATTCATAAATTTCAAATTGACAGTTTTTGTAAATAAATTTTTTAAATTCAAAATAAATAAATTTAAAATTAATAAATTTTTTAAATTCAAAATAAATAAATCTAAAATAAATTTTGAAATTTAAAATAAAATTAGAAAAATGCTTTTTTCTTTGAACGTTTAGTTTAAAATAAAGTAAACGAAAAAAAATTTTTCTAATCTAAATTGAATACCAAAAAAAAAAAAAATTCAATCTAATTTTCATTTTATCTAATTTTAAAAATCACCCTAGTGCGTATTATAAATTACGTTTCTATTCAAATAGAAATTATCTGTGATTGAAATAAATTAATATAATAATTACCATAATTTGAATGGTGAATTTACATTTATTATTGAAAGTGACAAAAAAGATAAAATCAAATTATTCAATTTTGAATTTTAATTAATATAATATAATGAAATAAAATCAGTGACAATGACTGTTTTCCTTTTATTATGTTAATGTAAAAAGCGTGTATATTAAGAGCCGCAACGTTATATATATCGAGTTAACAAATTACAAATAATTCTCGTTTAAAATATAGAAATTACACATTTAAAAAAAAAAAAAAAAGAAACTATCCGAAAAATGTTTTTGAAAAAAAATTCTTTTTTAATTCTAATTTTTGTATTTTCTATTTTTTATCAAATTACTCTTGCTGTGGATCACAGTAATCAATTAAGATATCTTCAAGCGTCACAGGCAATAAGTATGAGAATATTCTCATTTTTCATATGTATCTAAATTTAAATTATTGTTATAAAATTTATTTTTATAAAAATTTATTATTAGCGAT
>JUFY01029051.1:0-30008 GCA_001855655.1 Leptopilina clavipes | reverse complement strand
TATAAATAATAACTACAACTGACAGTAATTAAATCTGACGGTAATCACAACTGATGGTAGTTTCTATAATTAATAATAGCAACTGACAGTAGAAAGAACTGACGGTATTTTCTATAAATAATATCTACAACTGACAGTAATTAAAACTGACGGTAATCACAATTGTTGGTAGTTTCTATAATAAAATAGTTGCAACTGACAGTAATCACAACTGACGGTAGTTTGTCGAAAAAATAGTGCCAACTGACAGTAGTTTCTATAAGTAATGGTAGCAACTGATAGTAGCTACAACTTTCGGTACTTTCTATTAATTATACTTGCAATTGCTGGTAGTAGTAGTAGTTACAACTGCCGGTAGTTTATATAGATAATTGTGTCAACTAATAGTAGTTACAACTGCCGGTAGATTCTTTAAAAAATAGTGACAACTGCCAGTATTTCCAACTGACGGTAGTTTCTGTTGATAATAGTAGCAACTGACAGTAGTAACAACTGACGGTATTTTCTATAAAAAATATCTACAATAAAGAGTAATTAAAACTGACCGTAATCACAACTGATGGTAGTTTCTATAAGTAATAGTAGCAACTGACAGTAGAAACAACTGACGGTAGTTTCTATACATAATATCTCCAACTGACAGTAAGTAAACCTGACGGTAGTCACAACTGATGGTAGTTTCTACCAGTAATAATAGCAACTGAAAGTAGTAACAACTGTCAGTAGTTTCAAATAACAATAGTAGTTGCAACCGTTTTGCAATTGACTTCAGTTCAAACACGTTGGCAATGTGTCAACCGTCACTACATCTGTGAAGAAAATTATGATGATTGAAACATTGTTCACTTTGAATAAATTTTGTTATTATATAATTCAAGCAGAAATGAGAATTTATGAAAAAGAAAGAACCTACTGGAAATAATTAATTTATGCGAGTGAACGAGTTTTTTTGCTATCGACCCCATGAAGGCAGCTGATGTTTGGTATAAGCTTGCCTTGAAAACCAGTTTGTAAAAAAGTGACCCAATGACCCCCCGTCTTGCATCTAAGAGGCATAAAGTACACGTGAGCTGGAGCTTATCTGCTTGAATTGACGTGCAAAGGGTCCTTTCCAGTATTCCTACCCGCATATTGGTATGTATGAAGGTCCCAATAAAATCCTTCTTAGTCTAAAACGTCATCTCTATTACTATTTACGATGGCACAAATGATCAAATATGAGTTTATGCAAATAAACGAAAAAATGTTTATCATTTCGAACCCTCCTCGATTTCGAATAATTTTCAAATATATATGAAAATTATTTATCTATAATTTTCGTAAATATTTATTTTCTTTTTTCTTTTATGCATATTTATAAATGTATATATACAACATATATATATATATAAGAATAATTATATTTTTTACTCTGAATAAGAAAATTGAAAAATAAAGAACAATTTCGTGAGATAATTAAAACATGAAAGAAAAATGTAGAAAATATTTAAAGAATTTTAACTAGATTATGATTCGATCCACACTGAATGAAAGGAATCCTTTGAAAATTATTCATGAAAGTAATAAAATTCTGATTCTTTCTGATATTACCTTAGTCTGGAATTTTTGCAATATATGTGAAATAGTTTTAATAGGATGGGAATTTTTATTCAGAGAATCTCCGTCAATTAAATAGAAAATTTGAAATTAAATGTACGAATAATGAATATACGTACAATTATATATGCTTTATATATTGGAGTAAATTTTCATGCCACGTGAAATTAGAGGGTTAATTCAATTATCTATAGTATTTGCGAGTCAGAGAGATATGAAAGAATTTATCAATTTTTAAAAGAATAGAATTATTGTCGAAATTTGAGGCAATATCCGTCAGAATTTGACTTTCCTCTTCCTCCTTAAGGATAAGATTGAAGGGTTTCGCATGAAGCCCCATAAACACGGAAGGGTTCGAGGCTTAGACCTTAGTGTTAGACTAAAACCACAAGCGATCCCGACAATCGTGTCAAATTCACATTAAAATTCTATGGGAAAGAAAAACGTACCAAAAATTTCTGAACAAGTCGACGTGTACTTTTTTTTCTCATTGATGACGAATTAATTTTTTTGTCAAAGGTTTTGGCTTCCTAGGGTTTGAAAGGTAATATATTTTCTCACAGCAGCTACGGTATAACTTGGTAACAATAGTGTTATTTGATACTGTTAATTAGAGTAATAAAAGATATCGTCAGCTGTAAGTACTGACGCTTGTTTAGTACTTCCTGTTTCTATTTATAGAAACTACCGGCATTTGTAACTACTGTCAGTTGCTACTATTATCTAAAGAAACTACCATCAGTTGTGATTACCGTCAATTGCAACTAGAATTCATAGAAAATACCGGCAGTTGAATCTACTATTTGTTGACACTATTATCTTTAGAAACTACCGTCAGTTGTAACTCTGTCAGTTGTAAATATTTTTTATAGGATCTACCGTCAGTTGAAACTCTGTCAGTTGTAATTATTTTTTATAGAATCTACCGTCAGTTGTAACTCTGCCAGTTGTAAATATTTTTTATAGAATCTACCGTCAAATGTAACTACTGGTAGTTGCAACTACTATTTGCAGAAAGTACCGGCAGTTGTGATAATTTTCAATATCGACTATTATTTACAGAAACTACCGACAGTTCCAAATACTATCAGTTATCATTTTTATGTATAGAAATTATCGTCAGTTGTAACTACTGTCAGTTGCCATTGTTATTTGTAAAAATTACCCTCCGTTGTATTACTGACAGTCAGAATTATTATTTAAAGAAACTACCGTCAGTTGCAGTTACTGTCAGTTTATAGTACTACTGTTTTATCTACCGTCAGCTGCTATTTCAGAGTTTAACTATACGGTATATAAATATAAAATTTGCATTTAAAAAAAATATAATTTTATTTTAAACTAGCATTGTTTTTCAGCATTTATTCCTTTTGGTGAGGTATTAATAAAATCGCGAATGCGAGAAAAGAGACCAATTTTCTGCATTAATTCAGTTTCGACTATATATAGTTATCTATGTCTCTCTCTCTCTCTCTTCTGCGAAACGAAATTAATGTCACCAGAGATAATGTCTCACTGTAATCTCGTCAACCGATTTTCTTGACGTGTCTCCCACTTACATCTGCAAGTCATTTGATATTTGTGACTGAAAGTCAAATTTCTCTCTCTTTCTCTTATTCACGGGTATAAAAGTAAAATCACAAAATGAATTCTATTTTTCATTCTCAAACCCCCGCGTCCATCTCTCTTCAGAATATCATACAATAAGATTTGCTTTTTGTTCTACTAACTCTCTGAAATGGAAACGTTGGTACATCAATGGATTTTGAGGGATGATTCCCAGTAACCATGGAGAAGAACTCACTTACTTTCATATATATACATATTCAAAAATGTATTACTGATATACAGAAAACAAGAAAACTGTCACAGAAGATTGAAAAACATTTCTCTTATCCTCGTTTACTGTTTCTTATTCCTTAAAAAAAACTATCATCAGTAACTTTTGTTCCTGATTTACTTTATTCAATTATTTACAAAATTTTCTATTCTTTGTCTATTTATTTTCATTGTGGCACTGGATCACGCGGTCTTGTATATACATATACCTATCCTCTTTGTTCCTGACGGCACGCTTACAGCGTCTGGCAATCGATAAAATGCCCTACTTAAATGCGAACCCCATAAACCCAAGCGAACAACCCCTACGCTCATGAAACCTTTCCGCTGACATCAACACAGAAAGCTTCTTGTAAATGTAAATCCAGGACTGTTACGAGAATAGACGAGCCAATCCTGAAGCGAGTTTGCTCTCACGCCAGATCACGTGGACTTGTAGCACGTGTCAGAACTTGAATCCGTGTTACATCACGTGGTGATACGTCTACCGGCAATGGAGTCGTTGTTCAAAAAAGTCAAAGGGTGCAGATGTGTATATGAAGAATATTTATGGCCGCATTTCGAGAATGAGCGAGAGAAATTAACTCAACCAATTTTTTCCCACTATTTTTAGAGAATGCAAAAGAAATTTTAACGACAAATTTCATTACCGATAGTTGAAAAAAACTGTCTCAGTTGCAGCAACAATGGAACTAAAAGTTTTTCTAGAAGTAGTTTCTATGAATAATAGAAACAACTGACAGTAGATTCTATAAAGAATAGTTACAACTTACGGTAGTTTCTAAAGATAATAGTGACAACAAATAGTAGATTCAACTGCCGGTATTTTCTATGAATTCTAGTTGCAACTGACGGTAATCACAACTGATGGTAGTTTCTTTAGATAATAGTAGCAACTGACAGTAGTTACAACTGACGGTAGATTCAATAAAAAATATTTACAACTGACAGAGTTACAACTGACGGTAGTTTCTAAAGATAATAGTGACAACAAATAGTAGATTCAACTGCCGGTATATTCTATGAATTATTTTCGCAACAGACGGTAATCACAACTGATGGTAGTTTCTTTAAATAATAGTAGCAACTGACAGTAATCACAAATGATCGTAGTTTCTATAAATAATAGAAGCAACTGACAGTAGATTCTATGAAGAATAGTTACAACTGACGGTAGTTTAGTAAACTAATCGTTTCAATTGTAGTATCTGTAAACTACAGTGGTTACCACGACTGTCTTTTAAAAGTACCGTCAGTTGTAGTCATCGTCAGTTGCTTCTTCTGTCTAAATCTACCGTCAAATGCAACTTTTATAGTATAAAGTATTTATCATAACAACAGTTGATTTTAACTACTGTTGTTTACAACTACTATTTTAAAATAGAGAGAGAGACAGAGAGAGAGAGAGAGAGAGAGAGAATAAAGAAGGAACAAAAATTTATTTAGTTAAACGTATATTTATAAATTATTGATCATTGTATTAAACTGTAAGGATAAGTAATTTAGTGTACTAAATTGTCAATGGGGAAAAAATAGAAAATAAAATTGTAAGCACATTGTTAGTACTTGATTTTGAAAAAAAGGAGAAAGAGAGAAGGTCTCAAACATAGTGATTGGTTGAAAGTTAGGGTTAACTGGAGCCTCATTATTGTGTATATATACAAACCATGTTTCTTTCTTTGACACTTATCTAGACAAGGATATACATTATACGGAACTCCTAGCACAAATTGACATTAATCGCGTAGGGCGAGGCATCCTGCTATGCCAGTTACCAGCAGGTAATTTGCTTTTGGTTCAGTCACGAAATAACTTCAAGAAGAATATAAGCGCAACCAAGAAACCAAGTCACGACGTTTGTCGTGTTTTAATTTCAGGAAAAAAATTTTTTGTCGAAGGTGTTAAGCATTATTTGAAAATTTATTATACACTCTTAACCAAAGATAATAAATTACCTCTCCATATAGTTTATCTTTACGAAACTATCAAAACTAATTAGCGTCAAATTAGGAGAGTACAACACGAAACACAAATAATACTATAACACGTTAAATATTTAAAGAATTTCGATCACAAAAAAAAGGAAAACATATAGAAAAAAAATCATCTATATGAAAAGAATTTTGCGGGGAAATGTTTACAAACTCGAAATTGGACAAAAAAAAAAGAAAAAGAAAACTTTAGGAAACTAGTCAGGAGCAAAGTTTTACAGAAAGTAATTCGTGAAGAGAAATTGCTATGTGAAAAAGTTTCGAATCCTGCCCGAGAGACAAGTTTGGCTGCAGCAAAAAGTATATTTTAAATCATTCTGTTTGTAACTTGAAACGGTATTTTATAAGAAAAGAGTTAAGGGCAAACTCAACTAGAGATAAAAATATAAATCAGAAGTATTTTTAGAAACTTATTACCGGCAAGATATCGATTAAAGGAACCAAGGCCTTTTTTCTGTTACAAATTCCTCTCATATATACAAAAAGAAAAGAGAACAAGAAGAATAAAAAACGAACCGAAAGGAATGGAGAAGGTTTATAAATAAATAAATGAAAAATAAGAGTCGCAGGACAGAGAATCCATTTTGTATCCGCCGTTTATGGTCCATATTTTATGGATATCGAAAATACAGAGCAAAGTGACAGTATAGATAAAAGTAGTTTTCAAATGAATGTATTTTGCGATAAGAAATGTCACAATAACCCGGAAAAAGTTTCTTCACTGTGTATAGCAACAAATCATACGATCAGCAACACCTTTAGCCAAGAGTTAGGTCTTATCTTCCCCACACTTTGGCAACTGCTGATTGTAACTCGTTTTAAACAACTTTCGCCATTCAGATTAATCATATTTTGATTTGAAGAAAAGCGAATTTTAAGATATTATGAATAATCTTAATGATGTAACAAATAAATTGTTATGTAAATAAAATAATGCTCAGATGCAACTATTATTTATGGAAAAACTATCGTCAGTTGCAACTACTGGCAGTTGCTACTGTTACTTCTAGAAAATATCATCAGTTGTGACAACTGCCAGTTGCTACCTTTATTTGTAGAAACTACCGTCAGTTGTAACAACTGCCAGTTGCTACATTTATTTATAGAAACTACCGTCAATTGTATCCACTGTCAGTTGCTACTTTTATTTGTAGAAACTACCGTCAGTTGTATCCACTGTCCGTTGGTACTTTTATTTATAGAAACTACCGTCAAGTGTATTCACTGTCATTTGCTATTTTTATAGAATCTACCGTCAGTTGTATCCACTGTCAGTTGCTATTTTTATTTATAGAATCTACCGTCAGTTGTACCCACTGTCAGTAGCTACTTATATTTATAGGAACTACCGTCAGTTGTAACTACTGTCAGAAGAATCTTCATTACAAGAATATTTTTCTAATATTTCTCTACTAGTTCTTAATTTTACAAATTACAAAGAGAGTAAAAATACTCCCAAAAAGAGGTGGACAAGAGTGGACCCTTTTTTTAAGAATCAATAAATCGTGTTCGCGAAAAGAAAATTTATTGTCTGAGTCAAAGATGACGTTTCGACGATAGGCAACATACAGTAACATGTTGGAGACAGACCATTAAAAATCGAAGCAATCCATCGGAAACATAATCGAAGGAACATCGATCTTCGATGTCAATAATTTTGCGAAAAAGAAAAAAGAAATGAGTGATAAAGAAAAATCTTAGGCGAAAATCAATATTCTCTTTTTATTAAGAAAAAAAGTTCGCAATGCTTTAGCTGAGGGGAAAAAGAGAGAAAGAAAGGGGGGGTGTAACATTAATCAGAATCGGGGATAGATTTTGTTCTCGTGCAATCCAAAGGTGTTCGTCGACATTTTCTATTGTGATAAATGAGACTCTTGCTCATTCATTGGAAGATTCGAGAAAAATGAAATGTATATACACATATATACTTATAGTGCAATTCAGAAAAATGTTATGTTACGTCGAGCGTGAATCGATCACGCAAAAAAGAAATATCAAACAAACTGTCATTTTATAAATTTCGAGTATCTTTGAAAAGTGAGATGAGATGAGAATCTCGTCAGTAACGAATATTCATTTTTTTCCCGTGACTTTATCTACTTTTGAGATTTATAAGATGACATTTCTCACATTATCATAGAAAACAATTTCACAAAGACTAATGAGATGGTTCATAAAAATATTGAAAGAAGAGAAGTGAAGCTTTACATACATTTGTATGTAAATAGATGAAAAGAGAGTTAATTCTTTTCGCAGTCTCTCCTTTATACTATCGTGTGTCTATTGCTACTTATGCTAATTTTCCCAACTTGTTAATATACTTCTTTGACGAGTGTGCTGCGGCTTATCTTGCGAATGAAACCGATTCACTGAATCGATAGAAGAGAATCGGATTCCCTTGCAGACAGTAATGACGTTTATTGTTTGCATTTCAACATTTCTTTAATAATTACTTTTCTTTGTATATTGCGTGTAAAGCAATAATGTATTTGAAACAACAATTGTATGCATCTGTCATTGTTTGTCAGTACTAAGCGTTGAATTGTTCTATTATTATCTGTGTCATTCGTTGTTACTACAATCGCTTCGAATTCTTGATTACTAAAAGAAATGGTCAAAGTACCGTCAGTTGTAACTACTGTCAGTTGCTACTATTATCAACAGAAACTACCGTCAGTTGCAACTAAAACTCATAGGAAATACTGTCAGTTGTAACTACTGTCAGTTTGCTACTATTATTAACAGAAACTACCGTCAATTGCAACTAAAACTCACAGAAAATACTGGCAGTTGTAACTACTGTCAGTTTGCTACTATTATTAACAGAAACTACCGTCAGTTGCAACTAAAACTCATAGGAAATACTGACAGTTGTCACTATTTTTTAAAGAATCTACCGGCAGTTGTAACTACTATTAGTTGACACAATTATCTATATGAACTACCGGCAGTTGTAACTACTACTACCAGCAATTGCAAGTATAATTAATAGAAAGTACCGAAATTTGTAGCTACTGTCAGTTGCTACCATTACTTATAGAAACCACTGTCAGTTGTCACTATTATTTCGACAAACTACCGTCAGTTGTGATTACTGTCAGTTGCAACTATTTTATTATAGAAACTACCAACAGACGTAACTACTGTCAGTTGCCATTGTTATCTAATATAAAAACTACCGGCAGTTGTCATTCTGTCATTCTAGTTCTCCTAGACTGTAAATTTTTTTATCCTGCATCATATTTTTCTCTCTTTTATCCTCCTATTCAAATATCAAATGTTGATGTAAAATTTTTATTTTGCATTTTTATTTCATTTTCTTTTCATATATTTAGATTTTTATATATTTCTCCACTCTTGCTTTGCGTGAAAGTTTCTATCTTCTGTTTGGTGAAAAAAAACTATCGAGTTTCTTCTTTTTTGTACAAATTTTCATCGTCGGTGAGTCGGATTGGGGAGAAAGGGAATTTTTCAGAATGTCTTTCACTCCACATAAATTAAGGATTATCCGAGACACGTTGCGACTTATTGGAGTGCATTCTGGCCTCTTTAGATCGGTGGGATAGAAAGCAATTTGGAGGCGAGAGAGGCGACGGAATATTTTCTAGATTCAATCTTGGAAGCCAGATTCGCAATAGTGCCGATCGACCTAATTCGCACTGCCAGCGAAAAACCTGGGTGGAACAAGATCTTTGTGTCCGAAGAAATTGGCCCGATCCGGATAATGAAATCTGGACGTACGCTCTCGTGGTCGTTGTGGATTTCTAATGAAATCCCCCATGCTCGTGTGCATGATGAAAGTCAGAGGAGAGAAATGAGAAAAAGCTCTCCTATATATATATATACCATATACACTCGCTACCGAGAGACAATTTTACCTCGAATTCCTTCAACTTTACTCATTGCTCATTTTCCAGAATGAAATCATATCGTCATTCACGGTCCATTAGGTCCCCTTGCTCAAAATTCCTTTCAACTAATCAATTTTTCCTCTCTTTCTCTCCTTCTCCCATATATCCAATTTCTATCACTTGATTCAAATCGACTGGCAAATTTTTATTTACTTTTCTTTTATTTTTGATAATTTTTTTTTTTTTTTGAAAAATTGTTCAACGAAATCAATTTCCCAATCCAAGTAAAATTTATTTGTTGCAAAATCTTGTTTCTTTACATATATTCCTCAACAGGCCGTTCATCGTATGAGGAAAGAGATAAGATTAAATCTCCCTTTTTTTTCCTTTTCTGCAGAGACTTATCATTTCCTCGTCGACAATCGATTAAAGTGTCCTTCTACAGGTTAGGTACATAGCCCGAAGCTTCCTACAAAAGAAAGCGTCAAGGAGGTGACGAGATCAAATTAGATTAGATTTCTTCAATGCTTTCCAGCTTGAGACAATTTATTACACACGGAAAAATATTTTTTTCCCTTTTTATTGTAGATAAACAAGAACATTCAATTAAATCCTATTCACAAACAGTGGCGGTTGTAAAAAAAATTATCCAATAATAATTGCAAACTAATTTTATAAAATTATAGTTTAAAATTATAACATCAACAAAAAATTACCGTCAGCTGTAAATAGTACATTCAATTGCAAGTATTATAAAAAACAACTACCGTCAGTTGTGAATGCCACCAGTTATCTACTGTTTTTCTAAAGTCCATTAACATCTGACGGTAGATTCTACAACTAACAGTAACAACTCAATATAAAAAAATGATACAACTGACAGTATTTACAAAAAAAAAATCAAAGAAATAACAAATCAAAGCACTGACGGTAAAAGCAACTGACGGTATTTATAATTGGCTGTTATATCAATTGCCAGTATTTACAACTGTCGGTAGTTTCTAAAGATAACAGTTGCAAACTGACAGTAACAGTTACTGACGGTAGTAACTCGAAATAATAGCATCAACTCACAGTAGTTTCTAAAAATAATATCTACAACTGACAGTAATAAAAAATTACAGTATTTAAAACTGTCGGTAGATTCTATAAATAATAGTTGCAACTGACAGTAGTTTAAAACACCGGTTGTTTCTGTAAAAAATACATACAACTGACAGTAGTTGAAATTGACGGTCGTTTCTATAGAGAATATTTGCAAGTGACGGTAGTTGCTATAAATAATAGTTGCAACTGACAGTAATCACAACTGATGGTAGTTTCAATAGACAATAATCGCAACCGAAAGTAATCACAACTGCCGGTAGTTTCTGTAAAGAAATTTGCAACTGACGGTACCTATAACTGTCAGTAGTTTCTATAAAGAATAATAGCAACTGACAGTAGTTGCTATAAATGATAGTGTCAACAACTGAATGTAGTTTTGGGAAATAATAGCAGCAACTGGCAGTTGTTTCTATAAAGAATATTTGCAACTGACAGTACTGTTTAATAAAAATATTATCAATTAAATGCAGTTTCAATCATTGGTATTTGCATTCAATTTCGATAATTAAAAAAATGACAATTTTAAATGAAACATCTAAAATCTCCAAGCTGTGCAAAAGCATATCTTTTGAGAAACCGTTTAAATCGCTTTAGAGAGAAATAGAAAATGTGTCTCAGCACTATAAGTCGAGTTGAAGTGGCTATTACAGCTTCTAACTTTAGAATAGAAGTAAGTGCTGGTATTATGAAACTCGAATAATAATTTGTGTGTAATTACAGTGAACACATGGTGGTACTATTTATTTCTTTTGCTCACATATATAAATATATAAAATACCGTTCGAGATAGAAGAGTATTTAAAAAGGAATTACTTCGTATTTTCGAAAAAAAAATTATTAGTTGAAAATAAAATATAATGGTAAAAATCACGTTTTGCTTTTTTTTTTGTTAAAACTATTTCTTGTGGTACTGACTATATATAGAGAGAATATAGTGTGTGCACGTAATACTTCTCAAATGAAGAGCCTCGTAGTCGTAGTTCGTTTTCATGCATCCGAATTACCTTATAAAGGAAAACACGGTCCAAAATCTTCATTAGGGAATTTTTTTTGACATTTATATTTTTATCAGGGAATATGATTTTAAATTTACAGATACCGGAAAATTGTTATCAAAGAAAAGTTAATTTAATTTCATTTGGTTTAATCAGTTTTGATTAAAAATTAAAATAATGACAATGATAAATGAAAAAAAGTGACAAAAAGTTTATTTTAATAAATAATTGATTGCATTATTTTATTTATTTTAATTTACGCTCGAATATTGTTTGTGGTTAATGAAACCATCATTAAATTAAACTAAAATAATTCATTTAAATTTTATTGATTTCAGTAATATTTCGTCATTCGTTAAGTACTTATCGAACGCCATAAATAAAATATTTCCAATTCTGACAAACTCCATTCAAGCATCAATTCAATAAATGCATTGTCATTAATAAAAGTGAATTTAATTTATTAATACTTGACATTTTGTTGTCCAAATAAAATAAAATTTGAACCAAAATTCATTCATAAATAATAAAGCTTCCTCTTGAAAAAGAGAAATAAAATTTGAATATATGAAAATAATGACAATTATATTAACAATTGATTTTTGAGGAAACTAAAAATAATTTTTACATTTTTAGTGAAATAAAAAAAGTACAAGTTAATAAAAAATTAATGATAAACTTTTTGACAAATTCAATATTCGTGAAACATATTTTACTAACATAATTTGTTTAAAAAAAAAAAGTTTTTTTTTCAAATTTTTTCAGCTATCAGCAGTTGAGTAATTCTCGCAACTTTGATAAGATATAAATAATCAGAAAACTGTAAAATAGAACATAAAAATGATATTCCCTGCTGTGAGTTACATAACAAATTACGTTTCACTTTTTTTCCATATACGATTCATTTAGAAAAACATATCCGGAAAATTTTTTTTTTTTCAAATTATTACGCAACTCCAATTTACAATCAAGTATATTTAAAAATAAAATTTAATTTGTAAAACGATAAAAAGTTACTACTGTCAAAATAAAATACAATATAAATAACAGTTTTTTAAAAAAAGCTCATTAACATTATTACTTTTCCAGAAAAAAAGTTGCACTAAAAAAAGAAAAATTATTTTTCAAATATTTTTGAAAAAAAAAAAATTGTTTCAAAGAAAAAATTATATTAATTTTTCTAATATAGATAAAATTAAAATTCGTTGAAAAATTTCGATGAAATAAAGTAAAAATTTGCCAATACAAAAAGGGAATTTTAAATTTAAATTATTCGAGAAAAAACGAATTGTCAGTAACGATAACAATTTTCCGGGTATTAATATCTTGAAAGAAATGCGAGATTCTATATGAAACCAAGAGGAGATTACTTAAAATCTGTGAAGAGGTTGGAGGTCTAATCGAAAAGTTTTCTCGCAATGCAGCATTATGCGAAAAGAACTGAAAAGAGTTTGTTTTCGTGAATTTAAATTACGTTCTTTTCAAAAGGTAGACTGGCGAAAAAGTAAAAAAGAAATCTCGGGCACAAGGATATTTCTTTTGGGTTGATGGTTTTCGTGAAAAACTTTTGACATAAAAACGTCAGTTAAAGGGGTGAAAAGGGGAAAGGGGAGGGGGGCAAAAACTTGATTGGTCAGTGTGGAAGCAAAACTCGTGTTCATTTTACAAACAAAAAAAAAAAAGAAAAAAAAACCTCAAGAGATGCCGCAGTAATTCTAAATGAGAGAACAATATTGCGTAAGTTCAAGTTTAAATGACCAGTTTTCCAGAAACAAGAATTCCGGATCAAATCGAGTCAACAGCGGAAATTTAACATATAAACTTCTTGACTTTCAAATATCACTTTACAATAAATAACTTTTCAGGAAAAAATATCTCTATATGTATATATAGAAAAATTCTTACATTGAAATGTTTTCCAAATTTACGTAAATTGAAAAGACTTTTTCGTTCTCGTTGATAAGAATCAAATTGAAAAAAGTGTATCTTACCCACGTCCAGGATCGTAAAAATGTGAATTCATAACACAGCAAACTTACCTACAACAGAAAAATTTCAAATTATTGGAAAATTTTTGTTTGCGAGAGTAAATTGAGACAGTTTTATACAAATATATACATGAATAAATAACAAAACGAAAAATAAATATATTTCATTAAAGTTAGTAATATTATGTAACATATTATAATAATGTTCTTCAAATATAATCCAAACAATAATGTTCGTTGAATAGAATTTCAATTCAACTGTATTCTTTAAAAAATAAAAAATAGCAGTTAGAATTAATTGTAATAGTTTTCATTAATACTTTCAATTAATAGTAGTTTTGACTATTAGTAGTTTCAATCAATAGTATTTAGAATTAATTAATTATTTTAATTACTAGTAGTTAGTAGATAATTCCAATTAATAGTAGGGACTGTTTGTAGTTTTAATTAATAGCAGTTGAAACTATTAATTAATTGTCTCAAAAGTATTCAATTAATAGTAGTTGGAACTATTTGTAGCTTTAATTAATAGTTCTTGGAAATATTTGTAGTTTTAATTAATAGAAATTGAAACTATTTGTAGCTTCAATTAATTGAAATTTATGAATATTTGTAGTTTTAATTAATATTAGGTTTAATTATTTGTAGCTTCAATTATCAGTATTTAAAACTACTTGTAGTTTTAATAATAGTAATTGAAAATATTTGTAGTTTTGACAATAGTAGTTCATACTGTTTGTAGTTTCAATAGCAGTAGTTGAAACTATTTGTTGTTTTAATAATAGTAATTGATACTATTTGTAGTTTCAATAGTAGTAGTTGAAACTGTTTGTAGTTTCAATAGTAGTAGTTGGAACTATTGGTAGTTTTAATTATAGTAATTTAAACTATTTATAGTTTTAATTATACTAGTTGGCACTGTTTGTAGTTTTAATAATTAATACACAACTATTTGTAGCTTTAATTAAAAGTAGTTGGAACTACAGTTAGCCTTTATAAATAGTGATAACAACGAGTACTTTGTAATTAATGTGTTAAAAAATATTAAAATATTTAAATACAATTGAAACTAGAATTTGAAACTTCAACATTTTGTAATTACTTTTTTTTTTAATCAAACTTTCCTTCATTTGCAAATGTTAACTGCTTTTCTCTCTGCAAAAAACTGACGACAATCGCAAATCAATTTTACTCGTAAAGTCGAACGACGACGACGACGACGACGACAAGTTTCGTTGAAAATAAAGTAGAGAAAAAGTATAATTCTAGGTCCGCGCTCGAGGAGTTGATCGAAGAAGAAAAGAAAAAAAAATAGAAGAAAGGGGAACGAAGAATTATATCGTGCGTAAATCATGTGCAGGATATAAATATCATTCCTTTACTACCTCTACTGTGGTTTTCTCCGATCAATAAACAGTGTACTTTAGACCTATGTACACGTATCTATAAAATTTTTTTTGCTAAAAATAAAGAAAAGTAATACATACACACAAATAGACAAAGACTATTTTTCTCTGTAGTTTTTAGAAAATGATTCCTGCATGCAGATTTGGTTTTGAAAGAAAAGCCCTGATGATAAAAAGTGGTTACAATGATCCATATCCCTTTTTGCGATAGTGAATGTGTTGAAGAAAAGAAAGGACAGCAGTTAAGGTGGAAGGAAAGAAGGAAGGAGTAGAAGATGGAGGTAAGGGGGAGGGAGAAAAGAGGCTCGTAAAAACAGGACACTCGATGTCTCTGCATGAGGGTGGAAATGTCATTGCCAGAAGCACGGAAGAGAGTTAGTGGAGAAACGACAAAAGAAGGAGAAAAGAAAAAGATAAAAGTCAAATCGACGACGCTCCATTCTCCCCGACATCGTAAAATTTTCCTTGGATCCACTTCTGAGTATCGTTGACGAAAAAGGTCTCTCCCTCTCTCTCTCTTTATTTCTCTCATTCCCCTTTTTCTCTTAACCGACACACAGACACAGAGAGAGAGAGCGAAAGGAAATTGCGAACCGTATGCAAAACCTTATATATTCAAGTAAACACTTCATTTAACCCTTTTCTCTTCATTTCGATTTTTAATTCATTTTTCCAAAAAAAATTTCCTTATTTCTCAAATGTTTCATTTTTTTCCCCAAATTTCCCTCTCTGTTATTTTAGCTTTTCATTAAATATTATTTACTCTTTTTTTTAACTCTGAATTCGACTATTAGCAGCGCTTTTACCAGTAGTTTTGTGTTTGTAGAAAAGAAATATTTATTTTTACAGCATGGAAAATATATTGCGAAAAAAGAACTTTAAGTCAACGAGATGAAAGTAAATAGAAACTTTAAATAATAATGAATAAATGGAAAAGAAGAGGGGAAATATGAAAAATTGAAATTAAAAGTAAATAATATATTTCGGTACATTTAAATATTAATAGATGTCAATGGCATTGGACTGAAACATCAAAAGAAAAGAGGAGAAAAATGAGAAATACGGTTGTAAAACAACGATTCCCAATTTAAACTGGAGTAGTTTTTTTTTTAATAGAACGCAATAGACAATGGGTCTCTCTCTCTCTCTCTCTCGTGATCCCTTTATCGAATTCAACTGGTCACAGAGAAAGAAAAGCCCAGCTGTAAAATTGTCTAACGAGTAGTCGTAAAAAAATATTTTATGACTATTTTTTTTTCCAAACTTTGAACGTTGATCGTAAAATCTACGTGCCAAATGATTTCCTTCCTTGAATTCTAGTCAGGCTGCAATGCACCTGGACCAGTTCCATTCAAACTGACAACAAAATGTCCCTACTCGATCGTTTTCGATAGCGTAGTTTCCACAACCCGATATTCAAGGCACTGCGGCTCTCCGATTACGATCCAATCGTCACGATCGTAAAACTTGCGAATAATGCTTTGATGAACGATTCTCAGTATCAAAATCACGTCAATTTTACGAATCGGATTTTCTCTTAAAATCCCCCAAAAAACGATAAAAATGATATAGTGAAATAGTCATTCTAGTTTATAATCTTCACAGTTTTTATTTTAGCGGAGAGAGAAAGAGTTTCCCTCTTTGTCTCTCTCTTTTTTTATATTCCAATGGACGCAATAAAGATATCTGTTTCGTCAATCAAAATACTGGATAATAACAAATCAAATTTATAACAATGGACCCATTTTTTTAACGTTTGAATGCGAGTGAAAAAACAAAGTGTATTTTTTAACAAACAAAAAAAAATGAAATAAGCTGATAAAAATTTCTATTATAAATTATAATTTTTTTTAGAAAGAAGTTCAACTTTTCGAACATTAATTCTGTTTAACTTTAAATATTAATTTGTTAATTTGTGTTTATAAGAATTCAGTCGTCCGATACGGTTTTATTTACTTTAAACTACAAATAGTTTCAACTACTATTATTCAAAGAACAAATCATTCCAACTACAATTTAACTGAACTACAAAGAGTCGTAACTACCAATTATTGAAACTACAGATAGACCTAACTACTAGTTATTAAAACTACCAATTGTCCTAACTACCAATTATTGAAACAACAGATAGACCTAACTACTAGTTATTAAAACTACTAGTTATTAAAACTACCAATTGTCCTAACTACCAATTATTGAAACTACAGATAGACCTAACTATTAGTTATTAAAACTACCAATTGTCCTAACTACCAATTATTGAAACTGCAAATAGACCCAACTACTAGTTATTAAAACTACCAATTGTCCTAACTACCAATTATTGAAACTACAGATAGACCTAACTACTAGTTATTAAAACTACCAATTGTCCTAACTACCAATTATTGAAACTACAAATAGACCTAACTACTAGTTATTAAAACTACCAACAATTCTAACTACTAGTATTATTAAAACTACAAGTAGTTTAAAATACTATTATTAAAACTACAAGTAGTTTTAAATACTATTATTAAAACTACAAGTAGTTTTAAATACTATTATTAAAACTACAAGTAGTTTTAAATACTATTATTAAAACTACAAGTAGTGTCAACTACTACTATTAAAACTACAAGTAGTTTCAACTGCTGTTAATTGAGGCTGCAAATAATTTTGTAAAACTATTAATTGAAACAACAAGTAGAAAATTATTATCATTGTAAATCAAGGAAACTTGTATAAAAATTAGTTACAAATGTTAATCGTTCCAATTGTAGTTTCAGTTGTATTTAACCGAATTGTAGATAAAAAATACATACAAATACAAAATACTTAAAAAATACATAAGTAATTTTGCTGTATTGTATAAACCACTTTTGTAATTATTAATATTTTTAAATTAAATTTAGTTAACAATTTTTGTCAATTACATTCGATAAAAATCATTCCAAAGCAAACAAAACGATAATAAATTATTTGACATTTGTGACGCTGGATTTTCAGTCATATCGGAGATTTTGTCGTTTTGATTTATGTACCGTTGCATTTTCGTCAATTAATTTGTATGTCATTTGAATTTTGTCGTATATGGAATCTTGCTTTTTTTTGTTTTTGTTTTTTTTTTGTTTTTGCTTTTTTTTGGTTGTGGATGAAACATTTTGCCACAATTGTTTTCAGTAGTATGATGAATAGTCTGCATTGAAACGGCGACAACAATTGGTAATTAATTATTTATTTAGAGAATCACTTAATCATGAATAGTAATTTTGGCTAGAGATTTGTGCCTAGAGCGTTTATAGCAATGAGAGAGAGGGAGAAAGTTAATTAATTAATCACTTAGTAAAAGCTGAATGCCATTCACTGAATCTTAGGGAGAATATAATCCTAAGGACGATTCTGATCTCTCTACAGATGCTGTTTACAGTCAGGTCGTTAATTAATTAGATTTAATAATTAATGAACCAAAACTAATTTAGCGGATAATCGATCGGTATTAATTAATATTTCCATAGAATTTGAAATTTATTACAATTTTCAAATTTTTGCAAATTGTTTAAATTTTATTATTAAAAATAATAAATAAATAATAGTTTCCTTGGAAATTAATTTAGATGATGGTGATATGGTATTTCGTGAGCTTTTGCGTAACAACTCAAGATGTCCCCATGTAAAAGACATTAACGACAAAGGCAAACGTAAAAGCCGACGACGTCAACGTCAAGGCGTAAAGTTCAGGGCCTTTACGAGCGTTTCGCGGGGGCATTACACGATTATTAATCGAGCTGCGCGACAGGTAATTTACATCTCTACGGGGGTCGTTAAGCTTTATTAAGAATTACGACGAAATACAAGCAAGTAATAGTTCTCTATACCGCGAGAGGATATAGTGAACGGACGATGCTATTATAGTTCTTATATGCCCGCTCTAACAGAGAGACCATTATTAATATTATCATCGTTTTTATTGTTATTATGAGCTCAGGGAAAATATAATAAATCACAAAGCTTGGAAAAACTTGAAAGCCATTGAGCAATTCCTAACGAATCTGTTAATCTTTCAGCTTCATGTATTTGTTATTGCAACAACAACAATAATAATATATATATAAAATACTATATTTATATGCGGGAAACATTGAGGCTGTTAATCATTGCTTTTCCCACGTCAAGATTTGTCCGGGAAAATTGTTAATTTGATATTTTTTTTTTTTTTTAAAGAATTACGAGTATCATACACATATTAATCATAAAATGTTTATGAAGATGAATTACGCAATACTGAAAAAAACCTGTTGAAAAACGTTCTTAGTAAGGGAACTTCGATTATTCTTTTGTAGTTCCAATTATTCTCTATTATGACCAATTGTAGTTAAAATCAAAATAAATAAGTAAAATTGTAGCTTTAACTGATATTTTCTCCAATCAATGGTATTCCCACCTGTTACAAGTAATTGTATTCATTACGAATTATTATAATTGTTTTTGTTGACAAAATTACCACCAATTGTAGTTACAACTGTTGCTAATTACAACCAAATGTAGTAACAACTGTGATACAACCAATTGTTGTTACAACTGTTGCTAATTACAACCAAATGTAGTGACAACTGTGATACAACCAAATGTAGTAACAACTGTGATACAACCAAATGTAGTAACAACTGTTGATAATTACCACCAATTGTAGTTACAACTGTTGATAATTACAACCAATTGTAGTTAGAACTGTTGCTAATTACAACCAAATGTAGTTACAACTGTTGCTAATTACAACCAAATGTAGTAACAACTGTTGATAATTACCACCAATTGTAGTTACAACTGTTGATAATTACAACCAATTGTAGTTACAACTGTTGCTAATTACAACCAAATGTAGTAACAACTGTTGATAATTACCACCAATTGTAGTAACAACTGTTGATAATTACCACCAATTGTAGTTACAACTGTTGACAATTACAACCAATTGTAGTTACAACTGTTGATAATTACAACCAATTGTAGTTACAACTGTTATTCGTTACAACCAATTGTAGTTACAACTGTTGATAATTACAACCAATTGTAGTTACAACTGTTATTCATTACAACCAATTGTAGTTACAACTGTTATTCATTACAACCAATTGTAGTTACTTCTGTTGACAATTAAAATCAAATTGTAGTTTTAATTAATAATAATTATTAATAGTTCTAATTGATAATTTAGTATCAACATTAGAAGTTAATAATTTAGCATGAATAGTATGCTAATTGATGAATTAAACATTAATGATGTTAATGACATTCTACCATGTTAATGTATATAATTATGAGAATAAATTTCCAACTAGTGAGCATGACAGCAAATGCAAGACATCCTCAAATGCAGTGATATGAACTTTACATCACGTTTGATTAAGCCACTTGACAATGATCCTTGGCGAAACAAAGGAAAGGCCAGGCTTCTGAGGTGAGAACAATGAAAGCGTATACAGAGATTCCATGGAAAACTCGTAGGATATTTCAATTACGCGAAATAATAGATGACAAACAATCAACACACTCTTATTTGCTAGAGTAAGAAGGGCAAAATGGTGTTGAGGGGTGCGGAGAAAAAAAAAAGGAGGGTGGAGAACATGAGTGAAATAAAATTCTATTAGATTAAAATGTGGTTCCTTTGTTCCTTGTTGTATTACTCGCATGCGCATTGGGTCCGTTGCTTTGTTCCTGGATATATGCATGTATATATATATACACACTCTGAGAATAGGGAGAAACGGGAAAGGTTCAACAAGGGTTAGGAGAGATGGAGAGAGAGAGAGAGAGAGGGGAGAAGGGCAAGTGAGATGGAGATAGAAGGAGGAGAAGCATGCCTACTTTGGATGGTTCGATGGTTTGGTCGAGTGGTTCCGATGGTTGGGGTGGTTGCTCTCTGTGGATCGATATGTCCCACTGAACCAACTGAGTGAGACCGTTTCTCCTTCCCTTTCACAGCAGCGACCCTCCGGAGAATTAAACTGCACACTTACATAACTGACTCGGTGTCGTTGACACCAACTCGATGAATACTCCACTTTCAACACTTTTTCTTCGAAGATCGAACACACACACACAAAATTCTACTCAATCAAATATTAATATTATTATTTTTTTCTTTGTTTGTCAATAAAATTTAGTCAGTGAACATTATGTGATTCCAAATAATCCGATAAATCGACAGTCACACAGTGAATACTAATATTATTTGTAGCAACATTATTAAGTGCAGCTCATGTTATTATTGAGCTCTAGGAACTTGAATTTTCTTAAATAAATAAACGACTGCTGTACATGATTACCATTGATTGGCCGAATAATTAATGTAACTAATTTTTCCCAAATAATATTAATTAAAGCTACAAATAGTTTCAACTGCTATTAATTGAAGCTACAAATAGTTTCAACTACTATTAATTGAAGCTGCAAGTAATTCCAGTTACTGTTCATTGAAACTACAAATAGTTCGAATCGCTATTGATTAAAACTACAAATAGTACCAACTACTATTAATTGGAGCTACGAATAATTCGAGCAACTATTAATTGAAGCTACAAATAGTTCGAATCGCTATTGATTAAAATTACAAATAGTACCAACTACTATTAATTGGAGCTGCGAATAATTCGAGCTACAATTAATTGAAGCTACAAATAGTTCGAATCGCTATTGATTAAAACTACAAATAGTTCGAACTACTATTAATTGAAGCTGCAAATATTTCCAGTTACTATTCATTAAAGCTACAAATAGTTTGAACCGATATTAATTAAAACTACAAATAGTACCAACTACTATTAATTGAAGCTAAAAATAGTTCCAACTACTATTAACTGAAGCTGCAAATTATTCCACTTACTATTAATTGAAGCTACAAATAGTTTGAACCGATATTAATTAAAACTACAGATAGTACCAACTACTATTAATTGAAGCTGCAAATAGTTCGATTTATGGTTGTATCTATTATTAACTAAATTTGAAGCTACTGATTTAATTTAATTAATATCTTTTATTAAAATTTCATTGTACGAAAATATTTTATTATTTTACACTATCGTTCTTTGTATAGGCAATAAATATATATATATAGTTAAAAACCATTGTCTTAAAAATGTAAAGCATATATGTAAAACTTGTGTGAAAGTAGAGCATGTCTCGTTAAAATCTGTATTCAATTTATGTGACTCGAGCTTTAAAACACAGTATAATTTTTCGTTTCTTTTTTCTTTCCTTCTTTTCTTTTTTCTTTTTCTTTTTTTTTTATAATTTATCTCGGTAATTTCCTTTCGCGTAATTTCTGTGCTCATAAAAAAAAGTCTTATCTCACTCGCGAATCGTATTTCAGTGAGACGTCGTTTAACATACTTGTGTGCAAGTTTCGCCTTGTAAAGTATATATATATATATATATACGTTACACACTGGGCCAGTAGTTTATTATATCGAATCCCCACAGGAACTAGTATAAAGTTCCGAAGTGGTATCGGAAGTTCTTTCACGCGAAGCACATATACAAAGTGCAAAAATGTCGAGAATTTCCAGTGGACCTGTAGACATTTCAGGCATTTCTAAGAGAGATGCAGTGAGTGAGTGAGTGAGTGAGTGAGAGAGAGAGAGAGAGAGAAATAAAAGAAGCGAAAAACGTAAGGTGAGAGCGCGAAGCAAGCCTCTCTCGTGTTGTAACTCGCGCGGATTTCAAAAGGGTGAAGCGTTCCCTCTGAAAAGATTTTTATGCAAATAGATAAGACATCTTGTAGTTCCCCGTGTTTGCTCACTCTTTCACGTTTATTTTATTTTCTCTATCAAAATCCAGCTGATGCATCTATTTTATTGCATCTCAGACATCGTGCGCCAAATCTTTCTCGTTTTATAACTTGTTTTACTTGCGGTAAATATTTATATAAATATAACGATACAATCTTTTTTTTATTAGATCAATTTGTATTCATGTGTGTGACATGTACGTATTTTGTAGTTGCAATTAATTGTAGTTTTAACCAATTGTAACAATAAAAATATTTGTTACAACTGATTACTATTTTTTCCTTAAAGATGATTGTAGTTACAACTGACAGTAGTTTAAACTATATTTTGTAGCTGCAACTAATAGTAGTATCAACTACATTTTGTAGCTACAACTGATTACACAAGTTCTTCGTTACAACTGATTGTAGTTACAATTGATTGTAATTTCAACCGCATATTTTATAGTTGCAACTGATAGTTTCAACCATATTTTGTAGCTGCAACTGATAGTTTTATCCATTTTTGTAGCTGCAACATTTTAGTTTCAACAATTTTTGTAGCTGCAACTGATAGTTTCAACCATATTTTGTAGCTGCAACTGATAGTTTAACCATTTTTGTAGCTGCAACATTTTAGTTTCAACAATTTTTGTAGCTGCAACTGATAGTTTCAACCATATTTTGTAGCTGCAACTGATAGTTTTAACTATAGTTTGTAGCTGCAACTGATAGTTTAAACCATATTTTGTAGCTGCAACTGATAGTTTTAACCATTTTTGTAGCTGCAACTGACAGTTTTAACCATATTCTGTAGTTACAAGTGATATTAGTTTCAACTATATTTTGTAGTGCCAACAAATATTTTAGTTACAACTGATAATAGTGTCAACTATATTTTGTAGCTACAATTGATAACAAATTTTTCATTACAACTGATACTAGATTCAACCATATTTGTAACTACAACTTATAGTAGTTACAACTAATAGTAGTTTCAATATTAGTAGTTTCATATTTTGTAGTTACAACTGATAGTAATTTCAATACTATTTTATAGCTACATTTGAGTTTAAATAAAATTTTTGTCGATACAACTAATAGTAGTTTCGATCTTATTATGTAGCTACAATTAACAGTATTTTCAACCATTTTTGTAGCTACAATTAACAGTAGTTTTAACCAACATTGCTTTCTTAACTATCACTAGTTTAAATCAATGACAGTTTTAACAATAGAGAAAAATTAACAAATAGTATTAAACAAATTTTTTCTTTTAGCAAAGACAGTAGTTCTGCTAAATAGTAAACTACCAATTGTAGATAGGATTGATCGCTCTATTAATAGTATTTACAAGTGGTGATTTTACTCGGTGATTAAAAGTCGCAAAATAACATTGAATTACTGTAAGAGAATTGAAAATTTGCAACCAAGATAAATTTTTCTTTGGGAAATAATGGAGGAGTGAATTTTTTTTTTTTATTTTCATTATTAAAACGAAAACATCTAGTGTAGTTAAATATGATTGGTGGGTTGAAAGCTTATTTCGCCGGCAAGTGTACTACATTGTGACACTTTATATACACGCAATATTTCTCTAGACTTAACTTCCTTAAAGAAAATTGCTCCTTAATACGAATTGCCACGATACAGAGTTTCTATAAGCAGAATAAATCAGTCTCGACTTCAACTCTGAAACTTTTCTTATACGTGGGTATATGATTAATGAGACTCATTTATTACATTCACGCAGAAGGGAAATTAACATTGGACGCATTAAGGACAAAAAGCAAAGTGACTGGACTTCTAGTCTCGTTTCAACTTGTCTGATTGGTCGACGCAATATTATTATATGCTTTATATATTCCTCTCTCTCTCCCTCTCTCTCAAAAAGGCGACATTGGCAGTAAAAGAAAATACCGCTTCTGGATATTAAATCATGAATTGGGAGTTTGACTAAGAGAATGTTTGTAATAAAAAGTTCCATAAATTTTCATCTATATATATTTTTGCCGCTATCATACATGTATGTATTCGGGCTCGTAAAAAGAAAAAATAACTGTAGGTAATTGAATGAAAAAGATTGTAAAAATTTGTCTATCGAGAAAAATTTTGTTCATATCTTCGAAATTATATTTTCCTAACAACTATATATATATATAGTATATTCATAAAATCAAACAAAAATTTTGTGACATTTTTTATTAACTTTTCTCTTTTCGTTTCTTTTCAAATATATATATATTTCTCCGGGTTGCAAATAAAAATTGACACAGAAAATGTCTCAACATTAAACGAAAGGAAAGCATATTATTTTTAAAAAAAAATTTCACATAAAATCAATGGCACAAGTAAAAATATATATTAAAAAAAAAAAAAAAAAAAACCTCGAGAATTGATCGTTTATAGTTGATGCAATAACGATATGGAAATCTCGATATTAAAATATCGGAAATATCCGTATGTATTCATTTTGGGTATTTCGATATATGTGTCGAAACGATATTTATTTTGGAACGATATCGATATTGCTAAATATTGATATTTCCATTTCGATATTGCACAAGAAAAAAATATATTGCAACAAACATAAAAACCGAAATTCTAATATTTTTTCTTCCTTTTTTATCCACAACCATTATTTTACTATAAAAACAGAGAAATTTCCTTTATATATTCGTAAAGTAATAAAAACTTTTTAACATTATTTCTTTTAATTTAAAAAATAGAGAATAAACCAAACGTTTCTCTCTCTCTCTCTCCCTGAAGAATTTTTCCCAACTTTTCTAAAACTTTGACATTTCTGTTTTAGTTAGTTTCGAATAAAAAGAAGAAAAAAAATTTTTCGGTTTTAATAAATTTATAATTAGTCATGAAGGGGAGAGAAAAAAGTTGTATAAATTTAAAATTGTATTAACTGTGAAAAGTTTTATAAAATACCGGGTATTTAAGAGATAGAGAGAGAGAGAGAGAGAGTTATTTTTTTCCCTTGCGTTTTATATTTTACAGTGGGAAATAAAAATTACTTCACTGGAAAATAATGCAGTTTTAAATCAACGCAATTAAGTACAACAATAAAATTCAATCTGAGGGAATATTTCGACTATTTAGATTATTTAGAGTGAATTTTGTCGGTATGTGGAGAGTTTATTACGGTATGCTGTTCACTCCACACTGTGTAATTTTCGAACAAAATACAGTTCCACCTCGAAAATTCTGGTAACTCACTTCCACTCTGCCTTCATGTTTAAGGCTTAAAGCTAGGAGAAGATGTACACAAGTCGAACTTGAATTTAACGGGAAATTGCAAGTAAGGGTACTATTGCCTTGTAATAGCAGAGAGAGAGAGAAATCGAGAGAGAGAGAGAGAGAGAGAGAGAGAGAGAGAGAGAGAGAGAGAGAGAGAGAGAGAGAGAGAGAGAGAGACAGTTTAGAGAATTTTCTTCAATGGTTTCTATACAGTGAATCGTTCAAGTGAAGCGAGTGATTTCAATTGAATTGAGGAATTCGAGCATTCTATGACGAAAACCTAAACCGAATGAAAATCCAAAACTTCAATCAAACATTTGTTTCAAACAATCTAGAATAATTATCTTCAAGTTTCCTTCCTTCACCGCAGTTTGTTTAATCCAATTAGACATTGTGTCACAACAAATTGTTCGAATCAACACAAGATTCAATCCAATTAAGATGATTTTTTTTCTTCACATTTTTCCATTATATTTAGTAAAAATATTCCATTTAGTTAGTAAAATCAAAAATTTCAATAAAGGAAATTTTATTTTTCCCTTCAAAAATTTTTTCGACTTTCTAAATTTAAATTAGTACACTAAAAATTTTAACTAATCTGAATTAGTGATGATGACTTTTTGCTTCGAAATTAGTTACAGTACTAAAAAATATTTAAAAATATTTGAAAAATACTTCAAATAGTTGAAAAATATTAATAAATTAGTAGAGAAATTTTTTTTTTTTACTATTTATTAGTAAACTTTATACTAATTTGAATGAGTGACTGACTTTTTCTTTTGAAATTAGTTAAAATTAGTAGAAACAAGATTTTTTACAACTATATTTTTTAGTAAAATTTAAATTGGAAATTAGATAAAATTTACTAATAAATTAGTAGACAATTTTTTTTACTATTTATTAGTAAATTTTTTACTAATTTAAATTAGTGACTTACTTTTTGCGTTGGATTTAGTTAAAATACTATATTATACTAAAAAATACTAAAAAATACTTTTAAAATAGTTAAAATACTTCAAAAATACTAGTAAATTGGTAGAAAATTATTTTTTTTTTTACAATTTATTAGTAAAATGGAACTAATTCAAAAGCAAAAAGTCAGGTCTCAATTAAAATTAGTTAAAAATATGAACTAATTCAGATTCAGAGAGGACCTTATGATTCTTTTTTCGATATTTTCCTGCACGAGGCCATTTTTGCAAATTATGAGAGCTCTAAAATTAGCGAACAGAGTTTACCATTAACATTATATCGTCTCGAAAATTAGCATTACAGAAGCTTCACTATTAGGACTTCCGCCATTGGGACTTGAAAGTCATTTCGGTCGGGATAGTGTGAAATACCCCGAAGTTGGATGAAAGTTGGAAACCCGTGGAAACTCGATTATCATATTCGTCGTTGCTTTTCTCAGGAGTAACGAAAACTTGCCGAAACTACTACACCTCTATGAATGAACATTCCAAAACAACAAAAAAAAAAAAAAAAAAAAAAAAAAAAAGAAAGAAAGAAAGAAAAAGGGAAAAGAAAAGAAAGAGATAAGAATACATCCAACGAGTACTTTTGATCAAATCGTTTTCACGCATCTATCACGAAAATCTTTTTCTATATATTATACGACAAAACTTTTCTTATATATGGAAATTTTCGTTACAATGTTACGAAACTTTCCCCTTTAAAATCGATCATTCTCATTTTGAAGAATATCAAATTTTGACAAAAATGGAAAGAATTTTTTTCTTCTATAAGTCACTGTAAGTAAATTATTATAAGAAAATTATTATAAAAAAAAAATTGTAATAAAAAAATACTAGCAACTGTGGGGTGCAATTTTGTAATTTCATTTTCTATTTGAGTTTGGATTTTATTTTAGCTGAAAAACAGTCAAAAATCAAAATCAAAGGCAAAATCAAAGTCAAAATTAAAGTCAAAATCAAAGTCAAAATCAAAGTCAAAGTCAAAATCGAAGGCAAAATCAAAGTCAAAGTCAAAACCAAAGTCAAAATCAAAGTTAAAAGCGAAGACAAATCAAAGTCAAAATCAAAGTCAAAATCGAAGGCAAATCAAAGTCAAAGTCAAAGTCAAAGTCAAAGTCAAAGTCAAAGTCAAAGTCAAAGTCAAAGTCAAAATTGAAGGCAAAATCGAAGTCAAAATCAAAATCGAAGGCAAATCAAAGTCAAAATCAAAGTCAAAATCAAAGTCAAAATTGAAGGCAAAATCGAAGTCAAAATCAAAATCAAAATCCAAATCGAAGGCAAAACCGAAATCAAAATCAAAATCAAAGTCAAAATCAAAATCAAAGTCAAAATCAAAGTCAAAATCAAAGTCAAAATCAAAATCAAAGTCAAAATAAAAATTGATATCAAGATCAAAGTCAAAGTTAAATTGGAAGTCAAACTTAAATTCGAAGTTAACTGATTCAAAGATAAAAGGAATACTGAAAACTCACGCAATATTATCTATAATAAATCCATTAATGAATACTACTGAATCAATTTATTTTCAAATTTCGATATTTCCTGCTTGAAATGTCTATTAAAATTTTGCTTAAGCATTGGTTATAACGTGGTTCGAGAATGATCGATTTTCCTTGTAGTTTGCAAGAGTACAAGTCTCCATTTGCATACGTGTATATATTCCCTCTCTCTCTTTCCCTCACCTCAACCCTTCCACAATCCCTTTTCTATATCAACCGAAAATTCTCTATCAACAAGCTGTTTATAAGCGATATCGAAATATCCTTTTGTGCCAGCAAACCCCAAATATGTCGACAAATTTAGTAATTGCCAATCATAAGGTATTTAAGAGAGATTAACGTGTCTACGTCAAAATAATGGCTTTTGCATCCCATTCAACTTGAAAAATGCATTATTAGACGTCAAAGTAATTAGTTTTCCATACCAAACTCTCTCTCTTTCTCTCTCAATGTTATATAATAAGCGACGTTCATGAAAAAAAAAAAATTCAATTTTTTAAAACTTTGACAGACAAATTTCAACGTTGAAAAGTTATCCTTGGTTTTTTTTTGTCACATGTGTATTCAGAAGGAAAAAACAAAAAAAAAAATTTTTCACAGAATCACAATTTTTCAATATTAAATTCCAATTTAAAACACATTTTTTTTCGTCCTCATTTTTTCCATGAAAATAATTTTCAATAACGGGAAAAAAAAGTTGAAAATAATTTCAATAGAAATTACTACTCGACAATGTTTCGTTTCACTGAAAGTCGACACTATGTTTTCTAAAAAAGAGAAAATAAAAGCAATAAATGACAATTTTTTTTCGAATTGTATTTTAAATTGTAGTTACTATATTTGTAGTTAATATTGTAATTGTAGTTTATAATAGTTAAATATATTTCTAGTTTTAATCAAAAGTAGCTACAAAACATTAATGTGTTTTAATCAACAGTAACTACAAATATTGATAATGTTTTAATCAATAGTGTTTGCAATTAAAAGTACCTTCGATCAATATTATTAGTGGTAACTTGATAGTTACAACCAAACGTTTTTCATCCAAACTATATATGTATACGCAATGATACTCGCTCTTTAAGAAATAATGATAAATTGAAATTGGATGCTGCGGGCATTGAAGAAAAAAAAGAAAGCGCAGGAAATGAAAATAAGAAAAAAATGTACTTTATATTGATAAATCCTCGAAGAATGTTTAGCAATCAACGGGTATATATATATATATATATATATATATATATATATATATATAAAATTGAGACAGAGAAATATTGAAATTTATTAGATTTAACCGATGAAAATGGATGAGAAATCTGTTGAAGTGGGCTTTATTTTCTGCGTTAGGGAATGCACAAGTGTGTGCTGGTGCGCGCTTAAAACGTGCTTTTTCACGTTTACACACACGTTCAATAAGAGCTGTACTATGTATGACGTATTATATTGTACAGGCTGTGTGTACTCAATGCATAATGCATGGTGCATAATGCCTCAACGACCTGGTGGAACCGAGGACGATGGATTTCACTATCGGATATCTTGGAAAAGTTAATGGCATTCGTTCCTTCTTGGTGCACCTTGCTCTTCGGTTTCGAACTTGCTCCTGGTACATATTTCCCTTCCCCCCTCTCTTCCTCTTTTATTATCAATATTATTATTATTATTATTATTATTATTATTATTATTATTATTATTATTATTATTATTATTATTATCATTATCATTATCATTATCATTATCAATATTATTATTATTATTATTAT
>JUFY01029049.1:0-27301 GCA_001855655.1 Leptopilina clavipes | reverse complement strand
ATATTTGTATTAATATTAATTTTAATTTAAATTAATATTAATATTAATTAATATTATACAATATTTATTTTATTAATATTTATATAATATTTTTAAATATTGTATAATTTTAATTAAAATTACAATCAATAATAAATTGAATCGAAACATTTTTTGGATCTTTCTTTTTCTTACCAGAAACTGAAAAGAGAATTTCGAATCGAAAATCCAAAAAATAGTATAAGTAAAAATGCAGCAAAGTTTTGAAAATTAGAAATTAATTGATGAAATGCTTCTGACACCTATATTTATATCCCAACAATGTTTCTACAACTCTCTGACATCGTTTTAAAGGATGTCCAGTGAAAGGAAACTTAGATTGGAATTGAATAGGTGCACTTGCTTCGTTAACGGTCAATGCATTTAATGACTAGTCGGTTAAGTGCAACGAAGGCTCGTAAATCGAAATTCCATTCTCTCTCTTTCTATATCGTAATCATGTGTTCACGCTTCCTTTTGCTTTTCTACTTTTACCGCGATCTTTATATTCCCCCAACTAACACAATATAAAACGTCGCAAAAGACGTCACAAGAGAATCTCCATTATTCTCGCTCCAACCAAAGAGACAGTCAATGAAATCTCTTTTCTAAGAAAATTGGAAAGTATAAATAAAATTAGTTTGCACTCATATACTTTTACAAATCTCGTTCATTTATCATATTTGATATTATATAGAATTTTCCCAATTTTTCAAAGATATAAATTCAAAAACATGAAATCTAATTAACATTTCTTATTATGGATGTTTGTAAGAGAAAAACTAATATTTTTCTTTTTTTTTTCCAGGTGGCAATGGCTGGTGATTTTATCCTTGGTGTGACGGGAATGATGATAGCAAGATGTCGAAATGATAGTGTCACCCTCACCCTCAGTCAGGTATCCTCAATATATGACAAATAGTTTTTAATTAATGAGTCGTTTCCTTTATTAGATTGTATTTAGAGATTGCAATATATGTAATGAAACATACAAGCAACAATGATGATGATGATGATGATGATGAATATTAATATAAATGCCTAGAGAGATTAAATCTACATATGTTTCTAGGTATTGACCGACTTAGTGCAGGGTGAATTTATGCAACTGGGTTCAAAAGAAACGGAAAATGAACGATTTGCACACTACCTCACGAAGACGTATCGAAAGACTGCAAGTTTAATTGCAAATTCTTTGAAATCGGTAAGACTTCTTTCCTCCCCTCATATACTTTTACTTTTTACTTTTTAATTGAAAAAAACAAATTTCGAACAGAAGAATTTTTAAATCCTTTCGGTAAAATTTGTCCTTCCTCTAATTATAGATTTCAAGGGGAAAAAAATTTGGTGTCTCGAAATTTTTTTTCCCCAATTTTTTTCTGTATGAATTAATTTCCTTTTTTCTATTAGGTCGCAATGCTGGCGGATTCAGACGAACAAGTCACTGAGGTAGCATTTCAATACGGTAGAAATATTGGACTGGCCTTCCAATTAGTGGATGATCTTTTAGATTTTGTTTCTTCGTCGGATGCAATGGGAAAACCAACAGCGGCAGATCTCAAACTTGGATTGGCTACTGCTCCCGTATTATTTGCTTGTGAACGAGTAAGAAAATTTCCTCTTTATACAATTATTATTGTCCAATTTTTGAAAATCGAAAAAACAGTTAATCATCTTTTTTTTTCTCCTCTTTTAGTATCCAGAGCTGAATTCTATGATAATGCGACGATTTCAAGAACCGGGGGACGTTGAGAAGGCTTTCGAATTGGTTCACAAATCTCAGGGTCTTGAACAAACCAGATTTCTCGCAAAAAAACATTGTGTCGAAGCTGCACGTTTTGCAAACACGTTAGCCGAGAGTCCTTATCAGAAAGGACTACTGGTTGTCAGTGACTTAGTACTTAATCGTATGAAGTAGCACTATCAGAGTCAGGAGATTTTTTTTTTCTGCAATTTTGTTGGATATTTAGGATCGTATTCTAAATTCACAGTAACGATAGTGCACGGAATTGAAATCGAAGAGAAGCAAAACACAAGAAAAATTATTGAGTTGAAAGAAAGTGGGCAAAGTTTTTTTTTCTTTTTTTTTTTTTTTTGGTAACAACTGAAAGTTTCCGAAGAATACGAAACGTTTTTTTGAAAAGCATACGAAATATTGAACGAAAGAATTAGAAAGAATGAGAGATGAATGTTTTGTTGTGAATGGATTCAGTTTGATTATTTTTATATATTAATTATTTCAAACGTGTCTTATTTTTATCTATGTGAAATTCAAAAGAGACATTTATCAAGTGGTTTTTTTAACTAAATCTCTTTTTTGATTTTCACAAAATGCAGGTCAAAATTTTTAGTATTCTTCTTTTCGATATTATCGACTCGTTAAAAAAAAAAATTTTCAATCGACGATTTACTAATAAAACTGATGAAAGAAAAGAAGAATACTTGAAAATTGAGACTGCGCCGATAGAAAATATTTCTTCAGTGAAAATTAACTTATAATAATTTAATTCTAAAAACAAAATCGAAATGAATATTAAAGTCTGTTGAAAAAAAAATAAAACATTTTGAAAATCCGGTTTTCTTGCCGCTCGAGACTGTCGTCGAACTGCAATAGTACCATTAAATTGTGTAATTTTACTATTTTTAAATTTAGTATTGAACTTTCAATTATTGTGAATGAATGAGAGGGTGTGGAATACTATTTTTGGGAATAATGACAGTTTATAGAATTTTTACGACGATTATATAAAGGCCTTGAACATTTAGTTTTTTTTGCACCCGATAATCTGTTTTCTTCCAAGAAGAACATTATAATAAATACGAGTTGCGTAGCTTTTCTACGCGAGGAAGAGACTCAGAAAGGGTAAAGAAACAAAACAAAAAAAGAAATAGACCCACCCGAAAATTTTTGTCATCTTTTTCTTGTGAAGAAAAGAATTTTCGGGTTTTATAAGAAAAAAAAACACTCGTATATTACATATTACCTGAGTTTTGTTCGTAATATCGATAGTTAATCTCAATTGTAAATAAATTAACTTATAGATATAATAATAATAATACTAATAATTGACTTTTTTAAAAAGCGTTCGTTTTCTTAAATTTGAAAACAATAAAAATTAATCAAAGTGTTTTTAAAATTTTACAAAATTGGTAAAAAATTTCGTCCAACTTTACGCGCATGTAAAATTATAATTATAATTAAAAAATTTTTTCTAATTTGGTGGTGAAAAATTTATTTTTTTATTAAGATTTTTGTAATTTGTTATATTAATCTAACCATATAGAAAACGAGTGCTAATAATTTGAAATAATTAGTAAGTTAATTGCGTTCACGCTCTAGGAGTCTGTCGTCGGTAGAAATTATTATTATAAGATAAAAAAATGTCTTCCTGTAATAGACAAATTATAAAAAACACTGAAAAAAATTGACAAGACAAAATTTTTCTCCAATTTTAAAAATTATAAATTCCGATATAAATCTATATATTATATGCCTGGGCAAATATTCATTGTAATTTTTTTTTCTTTTTGATTTTGATTATGTATTCTCTACCGTTATAAGATGGACAGACTAAATGCTCAAATTATTCATGGTTGTATGATTTCGTGTATATGTATATCAACGCGCGGAACGATTCTCTCTTTAAATATTACTTTTCGAAAGTAACGACGCGCTCTAATTCTTGAAAAAAGAAATTTATTTTTGGTTGACAATACATTATATTACGAAAATAAAAAAAAAATCGAATCTGTTTGGAAAAATGTTTTTTAAGTACATACTTTTGGAAATTTTATCCGACTTGCATGCTTAAATTGCGAGAAAAGACTTAAATTCACAAGAGCAGAAACTTGTCTAAAGATAAAATATGGGAAAATATTTTTTAAAAAACAAAATGTTCCATCGCAATTAAAAGAGAATCATCCAATGTCTGTATGAAGAAACAAACATATAAATTATAATTATGTTTGTATATGATGTACAATAATCTAATAACTTATATTTATAATAGAATTTAAATAGTGTACATATGAATATCGACAAGCGAGGCACTGTAATATTTTAAGTCAATATTATCTGAAACGAATGCAAAGATTAAAGCACTGAAGAAATAATACTAGGTAATTTTACATTAAAAATAATTTCTCTTCAGAAGCACATCTTGATACTAATTTTTTCTCATATAATATTATTCATTAAACTTTTGTTAAAAATTCTTCTTACCATTTTAATGAATAACTATTTAATGAAAATAATTAGTCTATATTCTCATATTTAAAATGAACAATGTTCTGAAATATCTAAAAAAAAAAATCGTTTCATTTTCTAAAACTCTTGGAGTTTTTAATACTTGTAACTTGTTAATATTATCTTCTTGTAACTTACTATAACTTCTTGTATAAAATAAAAGAAAAACCCCCTGTTAATTATTTTAATCTTCAATGCTTTTAAATTTTTCTAAAAATACTTTTAAAAGTAGTAGAACAATTGTTGATGTGCCTCAAAAGATTCTTTACAGTTGAAAACTCGAAAGATTTTATTGTAATTTAGAAAATCAAAACTATTCGCTCTTTAATTGTACAATCAAATTTTTATTTTGATAAATATTGTAAAAAAAAAAAAAAAAAAATACGCTATTGTTATACAATTGTACTAATTGTATATTTTACCTTGATTGTTATGACATGTGTAAAAATTCCAACAAATCTGATATATTTAAACTATTATGAAATTTAACAGTTTATAATTTCGGCCATTGAAATATTTGTTTATGTGACAAATTACGAAAATTATTATCTCTACGCACTCTTTATACCCTAAAACCAAATTTAATACTAGTTTAAAGTATAATGGGAAAATAATTGACATATGTTTAAAAGCGTTTTTAACGTTTTTAAAGTTGTAACGATTAATGATAAATTGTAAATAGTAGATAGCCACAAAAGGATGAAAAAAAGCCTTGATTTATTGGGTGTGGGTCACCTTCCTTATTATTAACGTTAACAATTAATTTTAATTTCTTAATTACTGTATCGGGAATTACTAAATCTGTCATGTATATTTTCTTTTTGAATACAAAAATCACTAAATTTATTAAACAAACATTTTTTTCTTACTTCCTTCGTATGTTCCTTAATAAAATTTAAAAAAAAACAAATGAATTTGGCTTGTTAATAAATAAATGTCACAAAGTAATTAAAATTATTAATTCATATTAATACCTAATAATAATTACTTGTAAAAAATTTTTCCATACGTAACTTTATGACTGGAAGGCTATCTTTAGGCGCTTATTTAAAAATTGCACAAAAACTTAAAGTTGTTTAATTTTTTAATTACAAATTTTGAAAAGTAAAAAAATTCTCAAATTAAAAAAATATATACTAAACTTTTTGCAATAATTTCAGATTATCTCAAATAAAATTATTGTCTCCCGCGGAAAATTTAAATTGACGTTGGCAAAAAAGTTTCCATGAATTACCAACAGATCAATGGGAAGAGAATTTTTGCCGCCAATCTAAATTTGTGTTTGTGTGTACCTGTGTGTCAGTTTCGTTAAACTTCAGCGTCAGTTAAATTGAAAATTTATTGTTTTTTACTTACATTTGCAAAATGGCAGGTCTTTTGGATTTGTGCGAGAAGTACTTCGGTGCCCGTGAGTTCTATGAAGTGTTGAAAATACCTAAAACAGCAGATCAAAAGCAAGGTAATACATTTTTCCCATCTAACATAACCTCTACTTATACTAATAGTCAATATAAATTATAATAATGTTCATATTTCATATGATAAAAATCAACTCTTATGTCAATAGTTAATATTTACTGGAAATAATTTAATTACATTGAGCATATGATCTAAAAATTAAATATTTGATATAATTATATTCACTACATGCTTTTTGTATGCACGTTCAAACTTGTTTATAGATATTCATTTCTGAAGGTCATATGCAAATTTAGAAGTAATGTAAATATTTATAATTTTTGCAGTTAAGAAAGCGTATCACAAACTATCTCTACTTGTACATCCCGATCGTGTCGAAGAATCTGTAAAAGTCGAAGCTACGGAAAAATTCAAAGTTCTTGGGAGAATTCATTCAATTCTTAGTGATAATGACAAACGTAAAATTTACGATGAAACAGGACAATTCGATGAAGAAAGTGATGAAGTTGTCATGCGTAATTGGTCAGACTATTGGCGCACACTTTTTAAACCAATTACCGTCAAAGACATAAAGGATTATGAAGACACTTATAAGGGATCAGAGGCTGAGATAAAGGATTTAAAGAGAGCTTATATGGACAGTAAGTTTCAGTAACTTCTAGATTTAAATATTGGAAATGTCTTCTAATTAAAAAAAAAAAATTATATCAATATTGTCAATTATATCAAATTTTGTTCTTTTAATTTCATTTTTTTTGAAATTTTTAGGCAAAGGCAACATGGACTATATTCTTGAAGCCGTTCCGTTCACAAACTGCGATGAAGAACCTCGTCTTCATGATATTATTCAGGATCTCATCGCACAAGAAGAGGTGCCAGAATACAAAGCATTCACTGAAGAAGATGAAAAGAAGAAGCAAAGACGAAGGCGAAAAGTAAGTCAGAAACTTGTTCTCTTTTTTTAATGGAGAAATTAAATCCACTTAGTGTAAGAAAAGTGAAAAAAGGTAAATACCTTTAATCATTTAAAGATTTAAACATTAGGAAAGATGATTGAAACAAAGGGAAAGAAATGAAAAAATTTTTTCCACTTGGATCAAATTTTGTTGCAGGGCGCATAAAATTTGTGCTTGCGTTTCAGTTTTCATTGTTGAAAGTCTTATAAGGTAGACGATATGACTAATGTCTTGATTTGATAGGTTTCTATTTCAGCCTGTTAATCGTGATCAACAAATATGTAACTTCCGTCAGTTTGAACAAGTACGTCTACTAATAGTGCTATTTTCCAGCTTCTCTATTTTTACTAATAGTACCTCTTGATGATCAGAAATGCAGTAGGAGGAGAATAAAAGACAAAGTGAGATAGATCAGTGCAAGAGAAAGAGAGGGAGAATCAGAAGGTGGAAGTAGGGCGGGAGGGGATGTAGCAGTAAATAAATATCTCAGTAACGCTAGAACAGAGTTCAGTCCTAAGCGGGTAGCTCTCGATTGATTTATTTATAATTTTTGATAAACTTTCTTTCCTCCTTCGCTATGATCCTTTAGTATGTAAATTATTTTTCAAACAGTCGTCACATGTTACCTTACCTCATTTAGAAATAAGTGATTTTCTAATCATGTGAAATCCAATTCTAATGAAAATTTGAAATTAATTTTGAAAAATTAGAAACTATTGGGAAAAATTTAATAACGGTTTGTTAAAAATGGCTCGAACGATTCTATTGGGTTTTGTTATTCTTCCTCTTGTAATAAGTTACGTTACAGGAGCATGTTTTCATGTGGATACAAGAGATTTGATGGAGTACTCATGTACTGGTGGTTACGTCACTGATTTGAATGGTATTCCAGAAGGAGTTGAACGACTCAAAATATCAAGAATGCGAATTCCAATCATCACTCCACATACATTTTCCCGATTCAGTGAATCTTTACTGGTTCTTAAATGCTCGGAATGCGAAATATCGGAAATCGAACCAAATGCATTTGGTAGTATGACATATCTTCAACAATTGAGTTTGGACAATAATCGACTGTCTTCCGTGCAAACTTCTTGGATGGAGGGTCTCAGAGATCTTAACTACCTGGACTTGACTTACAATCAAATAGAAGACATTGAGGATGATGCTTTTCAATACCTAGGCGAAGTAACTGACCTACGACTCTCTGGTAATCGACTCAAGTGTCTCAATTTGGACGCAATGTCTCAAATGACAAATCTAAAGAGGATCTTCCTAAACGATAATCCAAATTTCCAATGTCCGAATGCTGTAGTGAAATTCCTCGAGGATCGGAATGTCACCTTCCAGGAAGATGAAACCTGGAAAGAGATAACTCGTGATTTGGTACCAGCTAGTCGTAGCAATCAACAGGATTGGAGAACGAGACCTTATCCAATAACTACAACACCTGTGTACCGTGAGAGAATTACAGACACCCGAAGACCTACAGTTACGGAAACATCATGGACCACTTATCCACCAACTCATCGTCCCATAACCACACAAACCTGGACTCATCCACCACGACCAGCCACCACCGAATCTGATATCGCTCGCGAGGATATGTTCCTTTCCCGAAGTGGCATTGACAATCGTTTTCAAGAAACTCATCACGAAACTCACACTCCTTCAATGGATCGCAATTGGATGACAACTCAAACACCAAGATACTGGCCCACTGAATACATCCCAAGGACACTTCCCGAAGAAACAATTCATCCAAACCGTGAAACATCCAGACCAATAATTGTTCCCACAGAAAGAGTTCAATCGACAAATTTCAAAGGTGTCTATCAACAATCAAATAATGCCCAGGAAATTGAAAACTATCGTCAAATTGACGAGACTTCCACAGTTTCCAATTTGGAACGAGTAGAAACTGAGAAACCATTACCAGATTGTGAAAATTCATCATCAACGATTAATTTCACGATGGAAATTATTTTCCTCAATATTCTTCTGCTAGTTTCACAGACCGTCTTCCAAGACATTCTGTAGAGACGAAGAATAAATTCAACATTTTTAACAAACTTCAATTTAGAAAAGAAGAAAAATAAAATAAACGCCGCGAGTGATTTAGCCTAATTTTGATGTGATTTGAAGAATCGATTCTGACCATGGGATAAACCTGTGCGGGCATTTATATAGTGAAACTTTATGATTCTTTGTGACTAAACTAACTATAATAACACGTTAATTTTTAACGATACATTTAATGAACGCAATTAACCGTTTAGAGGGCATTATATAAAACTTGTGCGTGAAATTTATGCACGCCAGTAATATTTTATTATTTTTCTTTTGGTTCGTGACCTTCTTTTTTTTCCGAAGAAATGGAAGAATTTTTGATCCTTGAGACGAGAATGTTCAAAAAAATATTGAGGGACCCATGCATTTTATTTTGTAGGTATTACACTTTTAATTTTACTTTTTATTAATCCGTTTTTTTATTAATCTGTTCTGTTAATTAATCTGTTTATTTTTTAATTACTCTATAGAATTTTTCTGTTTTTTTTCCTGTTCTGTTAACTATTCTGCTCAGCTTTTTAATCACTTTTCATATTTTTAATCTTTAATTACACTGTTCAGATTTTAATCACTTCTTAATTATTAGTTCTTAATTATTCTGCTCACTTTTTAATTACTCTGTTCAATTTTTTTATAAAATTGTCCTGTTTACGTATTTTTTCACATTCTTTCTACTCTGGTTTTTTTTTTTTTTTACTGTTTTTTTATCGATTATTTATTGATTGAGTGAGTGACATTTATTTATGTAATGGCAATAATCGCTATTCTCTATTGGTCTATTATTGTAAAGGAAAATCCGCATTTTCTCAAAGGAAAATTCAGAGTATGGAATTTTAATATTTGGATGTTGTCCAAATTGAAATCCTTCAAGCTTGTTACGTCTAAACAAAGTATTGACCTGTCTAAAAGGCATTTGAACATTTTATGAAAGTTTAAATTCCGAAAATCTCTTTAATTTCGGAATTATATTTTCCTTTTTTTTTAATGCAGATTAGAGAAGAAATCGAAAGAGAAATGCTCGATAAAAATGATTTCTTTTTCTATATTTAATGAAATTTGAAATATTAAATATTAAATTAAATTTTTGAAAAAAAATTTCCAAGCGTTTGGAAAAGTTTTCCCGTGTTGCCCGGGAAAAAAATACGTTGAATAAATCCACTGTTAAGGAGCAGTGCCCTCTCTTAACATACCGATCTATAAAAGTATTGTTGTGTTGAACGCACTGTTCTTAACTAACTTCTAATAGTCATTGCACAGACCTTCGACGTGAGATGAATCTTATTCGATTCGATTGATGCTGAGCAAAAGTCATTGTGCGAATGAATAATGCATGCAATGTAAACAACAAGAACAGTCAACAGAACACATTCATTTATAAGGAATAATATTTCGATTTAAAAGTGCCAGAGAAAATTTATTTCAAAATCATTTTTGTCACACAATTTTCTACTCTTGTAGAAGAATAAATTGAAGAAGAGTTTGAAGAATATTTTATCCAATTACTTGAAAACATGTTTATTTGAAATAAATAGCAAGAAAAATATATTCTTTTAAATCCCATAATTTTGAAATGATGATGATGATGACTCTGTAACTGCATTGACTATATGTGCTTTAATTGTCATGACTTAAATTTAGCTCATATGTTCAGATTATAATCACAAAAGTTGATATAGACAGAATTTACGAGCTCGATCTTCACTACATTTTACTTGTTCAATTTACTCGAAAGCACATTTTTATTTACGTCCATGGATTGAAATTGTAACAAATTGTAGACTGTCAATTGTCATCAATGCCAGACAGCAATTATCAAGAATCTGAATAATTAGAAATTCAAAGTTCAGAAAAATAATTTTTTCTACTTGAAACAAAAATTTGTCGATGAATTTAAAGATCGGTTATTTTTTATTATGAGCCAATAATTTTTATTGTTTTAAAAATGTTGTAGGAATAATTAGGAATTTAAAGTTCGAAAAAAAATTTTTTTTTCTACTCGAAACAAAAATTTGTCGATAAATTTAAAGATCGGTGATTATTTTATTGAGTGAATGATTTTTGTTTTTGAAAATCTTGCAAAATTTGATAATATTTTCTTTTTACAGTGAATAATTGTTCCGGCTGAATTTTTCTTTGGAATAACATTTCAAAAGGGATAGTCTCAATCTTCGTGCGGGATTATATATTTTCCAGTGTAGAAAAGGAGGTGTCATATCGTCATTACACCAGTGGTGTAAGCTAGCCCCGTGCAGTAAATTGAAATTAATGAGCAACGAGGGTCGGGAGTGGTAATGGAATAATTAGAAATGCCTCACTACATCGGCGGAATAATAATAATTATTATTATATAAGGACTTCTCATTTGGCAACACTTGCAAACAAAATTTTCTGCTCTCGTATTTTCATCTGCAACTTCTTCTCTCATGATGACTATAAATACAAACGCTCAAAACGAGACCACACAGTCAAGTTCGTCCAGAAAACCATGAAATTTCAGTGGAACTTTTAGAGAATTCTCCCGCAAAATGCGAATTTGAATTCAAATTCCACTTTGTTCGGTAAAAAAATTTTTTAAATGAAGATTCAAAAAATTGATTTGATTCTGAAATCGATAGAAACGAAGTGTTTTTGAGGGAAATGTTTTTTTGAGGGAAATATTCATCATTCTGTTAATTCAATCGTTTTAAAATGTAAAGATTTCGCAAGCGTGAGCTTCAATGAGCGATACTTGCACCCGAGACGAAGATACGCCTTCGGAGCTTTTTTTTCTCTTCTCTCCTCTTGAAGCTAGGCGCATTATGTATCCTTGACTTCCTCTGGATGGTACTCATTGAACGGAACTATTGTAATGAGCAGCAAGGTTTATCTTTATCTCGATAAATGTTCGTTCTTAATACTCATACACCTCCAGCAGTCTTACATATTCAATCAAATGCACTTAGAATTTGCTCTAAATACCATAATGATGAAAAGAGTTGTTATCATCTCTCATATGCAATATGTGCGTGTATTTCATTTCCTCAGTTTTGCGTGATTTTTCTGATTTTTCGTTTTAATATGCGCATATTATATTTATTGTGATTTCCGTCTTCCGGATTTTCAGGCTCATGGCCAGATGTCCTCTTTCATCTGCGTTCAGTACCAGTTGAGATAGAACTCGACCAAAGCGACTCAATGTCACAGTCGCGAAACAAGACACTGCAAGTAATTGAAGAGAACACGTGCTATCTGGGTTGCGACAACGCGTTGCAGATGTTCGCGTGCTTTTTACTTGTTGAGTATATGTACTTTAACGCCGGTTGCGATGAATTAGAAACAATCCGAGTTATGATATGCTTGCGCCTCGATAATCATTAAACTTGCGTCTTATAAAGGCTTATACAGTAATATCGTGATGTCACTTGTCGAGAACGTTTAACTTATAAAAATTCTTATTAATTCTTATTTCTTATTAAATTTTAAATCATTGACATATTCTCTATATTTTCTTCATTCACTTTTCTTAACGTCTTTGGAAATATTTCTTCAATTTCACACGACAAAGGCGAAGGAATTGAATTTTTTTTTTAATAAACTAACTTTTTACTACATCAAATTTGTTATTAACTATTTAAAATATGAGATTTATATAAATATTTATATAAATAAATATATTAATTAATATATTATTAATATATTAATTAATATATTTTAACTAAATTCAGACTTAGGGAGTATTAAATTTCCGCAAATTTTGCATACCATTTAGAGATCTAATTTGTTTTATTTACCAATAATTCGTAATTGCACTGTTATTAGGTGAATTGAAATTATTTGCTGGAAAAATATAAGATCTCATATATTTTTATAAATAAAATATAAAAATTAAATATGCCATTTTTGAATAATGAATGATAATTATATGTAGTTGTGTTAAATTCATTAAATATGATTGTTTGATAATGTTTACTTTTGATTGTTATGTGAGAAAAGGTTAAAAGTAATTGCAGGATGTACGGTAAATCTACGTATTACAGTGGTGAATGATGAGTTAGAATTTCTATCTTTATATTCAGTATGTATCGTTCTTCTATGGAGGAATGGAACAGTTCACTATCAAGCTTATGTCATAACATGGTATTCAGAATGAATAATTTTCCATTTCATCCATAATTTTGCAATAAACACCATTAATTTTTCCACTTTATTTATTTTTTGTTAACATTTTTTCTTCTCTTGCAAAATTATTAATTTATTTTTGAAAATTATTTTATCTCTCTTCTAAATTAAAACTAGTTAAAAAGCAACTAATTCTTTAAAATTGAATTAGTTTAAAAAATGACTTGATAAGGCGGAAAATGAATCATTCGATTCAAATAATAATAAAAAATGTTTTTCTGTTCTTTAAATCGGAATTAGTCACTTTTGACTAAATCGCAACAGCGGTGATTTGTTCCGCACTAATTTTGAATTAGTAACCACTTTGAATTGTTTATTGTTGAATAAATATTTCATTGAATCAAACAATTTTTATTTTATTTCAAATAAACTGTAATTGAAGCAATAATTTCTGTATTTAAATCAAAAATAGCATTTAATTGATTCAAATAATTTTAATTCAAATAAAATAAAACCGAATTGAATCAAATATTTCTCTATTTGAATCAAATACCATTTAATTGAGTCAAATAATTTTTATTCAAATCAAATAAGACGGAATTGAATGAATTATTTCTGAACTTGAATCAAATACCATTTAATTGGCTCATATAATTTTTATTCAAATCAAATAAAGCCCAATTGAATCAATTATTTCTGTACTTGAATCCAATACCATTTAATTGACTCAAATAAAATTTGTTTTATACAAATAAATATCTATTTGAACCAAATAATTTTTAATTAAGTTAAATAATTTTTATTCAAATCAAATAAATTGGAAGTGAAATAATAATTTTTGTATTTAAATAAAATTTAATTGACTCAAATAAAATTTATGTGATAGAAAAAAACTTTTATTTGTTAATAGTCATTATTTGAATCAAATAAATTTTTTCAGTAATTTTCTACTAACTATAAGTAATTTTTATTTAATCAAAAGAATTAGTCAAAAATGGTTACTAATTTTTTGAAAAATGAACAGAATAAACGCTGTTCAATTAGTCAGAAGTCAGAACTAATTCCGATTCAGAGAATACTAAAAATCATTTCCATTATGACAGAATATAACAACTAAATATTGTTTTTGCATAAAAGCTACTGGATAAAAATTAGAAATCTATCAATTATGTTTTCTCTAACCCGTTCCATAATAGTCCTGCAGAAAATCACTTTGACAGTATATAATGTCCTTGCAGTCTCCTACGGTTAAAGAGAGATAAACATTCTAACTTTTCCGCGTCACATAAATATATGTTATAAATAAATTATATATTCCATACGCCGTCAATCGTAAATGGGTGAATGTTTATATATTCCAAGACATACATCGTTATTTTCCTTTGAGATGAATTCATGCGTCCTAGGAACACAAGCTATTGCAGATATGATCCCACTTTTGTCTCTTCGACACCAAATATGGTTATACGGATTTTTTTTTATATCGTTTTGAATTTTTTTTCCATCGCTGATTTACTTGAGCCTTCGGGAATTTTTGCATATTTAAACATTTAAACATTTAAACATTTAAACATATTTAGAAAATTAAAACACATAGAAAAAAAACAAGGTTAACACAGTTTTCCTTTAAAATAAAAACATATTCATTAAATGCAAATTATTTCATATTTCACGCGTCAGGAAACATAAAATGCGCTCTATAGATACAATGACTTAATGTCACAAGGTCGTTCGTTTTTTTTTTTTTAAATTTACCGTTTTTAACAAGTGGCTATTTCATCCCGTTCGAGAAATGACGAAATGGAAATAATTGATCTGAATTATTAAAGATCTTGAATTTGATTTTCAATATTGAAGAAAGACATTATTTCTAAAAATATGCGAAGAAAATTACTAACTTTTCATTTTCGCAATCGTTTATTGGTTGTTCATGTTACACGCCCACGTAATTACTTTGTAAGACACTAGAATCATTGACATGGAGAATGGTACACGAGAGACAAGTATATCATAAAGATAAATAACTGACGCGACGTATAATTTCACATCAGACTGCGGTGAGATTGACCGGGATGATCATTTTTGACAATGACGTGAGTTTTCTTCCTTATTTTTCCGAAGAGCTATATATCTCGTCAGTCACTGACACCATCCTGTCTCGCCAATCGAATTCTGCGTAACGTTGTGCAATTCCTTCGCCTAACATTAGATCACCGAATAGTAAGACTTGCCAGAATTTATAAATACCGGAATTTGCGTAGCTATGATTTTTGGAGCAGGTCATGTACGACATGAAGCAATTCGCTATTTGGGACGCATTTTGTCATGTATTTTGTATGGCCTTCAAGTTTCTTCGCATAACACTAAACAGATGAAAACAATAGTTACAGATATGACTTCATCGTCATATCTTGGAATAGAGTTTACAGCCTCTTTGAAAAAACGTTCATTTGTTTCCTCCAGGTATGACGAATTTTAATCCACTGTCTCGAAACTAACGCACAAGTAAAAAAAAAGTAAAAACCAATTATTTAAAATCTCACTTTCACTTCAAGAAACTAAAAAAAATTATTTGATCCAAATAACCGATTACTTGTCTATCAAATAAATATTTACTAGAATCAAATAATTTTTACTCAAATCAAATAAAACGGAATTGAATTAATAATTTCTCTATTTTGAATCTGAATCAAATACCATTTAATTGACTCAAAATTTATTTGATAATCAAGTAATTCATTATACTTGAATCAAATAAATTTTTTTTTCAGTATACTAAAGCTTCGGGTAGGAAATAAAAATTTGAAAAATCGGATAGAAAATTCTATTTTCTATACCCAATTTTTTCCAAAATAATTCGTCACAATTTTATTGATCGCATAAAAACTCGAATCGAAAATTTCCTATCTTGACAAATAAATCCTGTAGGAAAATTTTATGATCCGTAACATATTGAATAACTTGAGTGTCAATGTCAATATAATATATAATATATGAAATCTTGATCGGCTGATTTAATTGACCGGAACCACCAAGGAAATAGAACAAACAAAAATTTGTTTGTAAAAAAAAATTAAAATTTATTTTTTATTGGATAAAATGTATTTTCCATGGAAAAAGTAATATGACTGCGCAGTAGGGAAAATTTTGCTACGTGCTTTGCATAGTAAACATTTTATAAAGAATTCATATTGCATCTACTTGGGGTGATAATTACTTGGATGCTGAGGATTAACATTGACATAGTTTTTACGTCATTTATTCTTCGAACGTATATATATTATATACCCAGAATTATGCCCCACTTCATAATTATTTTATGCTGAGTTGATTTAATAAACGTTAATTTAGTTTGTATAATAATAATTCTCATCTTATATTACATACAATACAGCAAGATTCTGCGCGGGCAAAATTGCCGCAGTATATAATGGAAATTTTCAAATGGCAATTTTATTCAAAACCTGTGAGCAATTTTCATACATGGGATTAAACTCCCATTTGCTCTGGTAGATTTCTTATATTGCGAAAATAACTGAAGAAAAGGAAGCTGTTTCCGGTTTTCAACACATTACATGTAAATTGTATGTGATGGTAAAATTACCAATAATCTGGAAACTGAACATTTAAGGATGTTATTAAATTCGACCACGACCTATTTTCCTATACTTCCATTTATATTATTAATATTTGAATTTCTTGACTTATTTTACAATTGTAGTTAATTTTCAAATGTGCGACTTTTCTCGACAATTGGATTTTGTTAAAATTATTAACAATCATAATATTAAGAATGATTTTATAATTTAGGGAAGAATATTTACATAGTGGAAAATATAAAACCACAGAAAAGTCATTTTCCGAAATGAAAGGATTTTAATATTATCAAAGTTAAATTGTTTACGCCACTGGGGTCTTTTGAAATTCAAGAGGGTAAATTTAAGGTTTTCTATAAATAGCGAAATCACTGCAATAACGTTTACATTTTCATATATTTTATCTATGCTGCGAATGAACGCAGTGCACATCCGGTCCATGGACAACAGTACAAATCGATGACCTGTCGTTATAATTTTAACTTTTCCGTCTATAATAAGTTTAATTTGTTCCTCTCAGAAATGCCCAACATGATGTACATACTGTGAGATAATATCAAGTGCGGTGAGCACATGGTCAATTTTCAAGAATGAAAATATGCAGCACGCTTTTTCTTATATATTATTGCGTAATAAATGAAAAATATTTCTTTTATTATTGCGTAATAAATGAAAAATATTTTTTTTATTATCACATAATAAATGAAAAATTTATTATTATTGCGCACAATAAATAAAACATTTATTATAATCTCATAATAAATGAAACATTTTTTATAATAAATGAAATATTTTTTATAATAAATGAAATATTTTTTATTATTTCATAATAAATGAAACACTTTTTATTACTTCATAACAAATGAAACATTTTTTATTATTTTATAATAAATGAAACATTTTTTTATTATTAGATAATAAATAAAATATTCATTGTTTAATTAATTTTACGTCCGTTCTTTTTTAATTATTCAAAAAAATATTCATTATTGCTTAATAATTAAAATATTTATTATTGCGTAATACACAAAATATTTATTATTGCGCAATAAACAAAATGTCTTTTATTATTAGATAATAAATGAAATATTTATTATTGAGTAATACAGCAAATATTTATTATTGCGCAATAAACAAAATATTTTTCATTATTAGATAATAATTTAAATATTTATTACGTAATAAACAAAATATCATTTATTATTCAACATTAGACAAAATTGACTCGCTGTGGATCCTTAATTAAATCATTTTTCCACTGTGTTTTATTATTTAATTTTCTATTAATGTCCATCAAACTATTTTTAATTAAAAAATGTAAGATTGTCTCTGTCAAAAAATTTTCAAAAAATAACTGTCATGGATTGTATATACACTTCAATATCTTTAATGTTTTGATTATTTGGTTTTCAAAAAGCTTTCTAATGGATTTTTCATTTTTTCTTTTCAAATGTTCAATATTTTTTTAAATCTAAATTATCTGCATATTTCAAATTTATTAATTTTATTTAAATGATGCACAGAAAAACAAATTTATTTGATTCAAATAATGAATTACTTGACTATTATCAAATAAATATTTATTTGCATCAAATAAGTTTTATTTGCGAGTAAATTTTATTTGCGAGTAAATTAAATAGTTGATTCAAATACAGAAATTATTGATTCAATTATAGTTTATTTGATTAAAAAAAAAATTATTTGACTCGAGTAAATATTTATTTAATAAAATAAATAAAAGTAATTTTCTTTTACTAATTTTGTGTTTCTATTTTCAGTGGGCCAAGGAGGCAAAAGAAGCTGAGAGACTAGAGACAATGTTAAAATTGGAAAAAGAAGAGAAAAATGCGTCGAAAGATTCAATGGACAATTTGATGCTTGCAATTCAAAGTCGTAACAAGAATCGCAGCGAACAAGCTGATAATTTCTTTGATTCCCTCATTGAAAAATATTCGACGAAGGCCAATAAAAAATCAACGAAACGAACTGCTTCGAAAAGCCCAGCTAATTCGCCCTCTAATAGCACGAGAAAAACTAAGAAGAAAACATAAAAATTGGAACAAGAGAAAAAAAAAATCATTTCGAAAATCCAACGCTTTTTTCACTTCTTAAGTTATTGTTTATTAGTAAATTTGGCACTTTTGTAAGTTATATTTCTAACTCAAGTATTGTTTAACGATATAATTATTATTATTATAAATTTTACCATTAAATGCGTATAATTTTTGCATATAATTTTCGTGTCTTTAAATCTTACATTCGTCTATAATGTAAATAAAATACCATTCCTTTAAAGATGAATATTATACATTCAAAGGAGAATAATTTCTAAAGAGAAATATTTAGTTTGCAATACATTTATTAATAGATTAATACCTAAATCAAAAGAATTAATATTCTTTTGTGCTAACTACTAAAAAAACAAGAGTAATTTCGTTGCGCATAAATTAAAATTTTTGTTTATAATTTAGAAAAGAAAGTATTATAATTTATTGTCTTTGTTATTTTTTTACAACAGTCTTTTTAATATTGTTAAATTTCTGTCGAATACTTTTCTTATTTTATTTACCATTGACTAAAAATGCTAAAGACTGTTTTATCAACGTCTATCAGAACAGAAAACTTCTTTGAAATCTAAGCTGGATAAAGTAAATAATTGTCTTACATTGTTTAATAAATTATTGTCTTAAAGTGCAAAATTTGAATCAAAATTTGAATCAAAATTTGAAACAAAATTTGATACAAAATTTGATACAAAATTTGATACAAAATTTGTTTTCTTTAAAAGTTAGAATTAAATTCTCTAAATCTGAATTCGACTATTAAAATACTGATTTAGAGATATTTCAAAATTTATTTTTAAAAATCTCTCAATTTTTTAATTGGGTGAGAATAATTTTTGGTATAAGTATATTTATTTTTCTCATGTTATATTAGTTAAAAGAAGATTAACGACAAAGGCGCCTTTGAAGAGGCTTCTTTAATACATTGCTGTAAGTCGGGTAGTTATCTTCATATACCTACAGTATAATTATTTAATAATTTTCGATGCATTAATATATCCAAGTATTAATCAAATAAGAATTCTATATTTTAAGAGGATTTTTCAACTAAAAATGTAAAATAATAATTTTAATGGCGACAATAATTCTAATGTCCAAGAATAAAATGTTATAAATTTCCGAGAGATGTTGGCGTTGTTTCAGTTACCAGCTCTCTTCTGTTATGGCCCTTGGTTATAGCCGATTGTGAAATGAGAGATTCGCTTGTTGCATTCTAACAGGTGAGGGTCCTCATTTATTAAAATGAAACTTTCGACAATTTTTTCAGAAAATTATTATTTAAAGAGAAAAATTTTTTATAAAAGTTCTGTCATATTAAATAAATAAATGTAACAAAAACAAGTTTAAAATTTTACCTCATACTTGAAATCTGATACATTAGGAATTCGGGAATTAAAAAAAAAAATTCCTGGTAGAAAGTAGAGTGAATTCTTATATAAAAAGAGGTTTTTAATTTAAATTGTTCATAATTTTTTTTACCATTAAATATTAGAAATTTTGATATGTAATTTCTTCAAAAGTTAATAATAAACTTATTTTAGAAATAATTTTCGATTATTTCGTATTTTTCATTTTTGAGAGAACATTTTCAAAATTTACATTTTTTTTTGGGGAAGAAAAAAGAAGGAAAAGATACATGAAGAACTTTCTGGAATGTGTTTGATGGGAATGTCGATAATCTAAAGTGTATTAAATCAGATTATTCCAATTTGAAGATAAATTAGAAATTATACTGAGAGATTCTTTCATTTGAATTTAAAGATTTTCGAGTTGAGATATTCAAATTAATATAAAAATGTTTTTTAAGATAAAATTGAAGAAAGAAATCAAGAGCGACACCCGTTATGCTGTGACATCGTTTACATGCGAGTGAGCCACCACTTTATACATAGGACACACATATATAATACTTTTAGATATATATGTGCGGTAAAAATATAGATAGCAAAAATTGTAAACCACCATTATTATTACTATGATATGTAACGAGAGAATTTGTTTTCAAAACCAGTGAAACAATGGAACAGAGGGCAAAACAATTTTTTACTCGATTAATCAACTACTTATTGTAATTATATTCAAAAGTAATGTTATACCTTCATAATCTAATAACCATTTCATAAGTGCGAGAAAAACAATAATAAGCACCTTTTAATTGGAATCAAACGGCATTTAATTCCAAAGAACTCAATTAAAAATTAAAAAATAACAATTGCTATAATTACGCACTAATTTTATATAATATAAAAATGCCACTAGCTGGAAATTTTTCACTTAATCATATTCTATTGCAATATGATATTATTTCCATATATAATAAAACATCAAATTTATCAGCGAATGACGCTTTTTTAATTAGTCATGATTCAAATTGGCTAATCTTTCGAAAAATGTATATAAGAAAATATTCACATTTATTTTAGCTACTGAATGCATTTTTCTAACGAGTTAATTGGAATTTTAACATAGTGTTGGATAAAATCCATTACTTTATTAGCATTTTTATCATTGAAATAACATCACGTTTTTCAAATTAAAATCTTATCTTTACTGATTTAGACGAATTCGATATTAAATTCTATAATATCAATACGGAAAAAAATATAAAGTAACTTTACTATTTAAAAACTAAAACTGTCCTAAATTTCTGCGCATTTCGGAAAAATTTTTACTAGTTCCAAAGTAAATTTTACTACGTCCGAAGTGGATTTTACTAATTTTACTATAAAAAATTTACTTTCGAAATAGAAAATTTTTCTCTGGAAATAGTAAAGAGTGACAGAAATTTCGGACAGTTCTAGTTTTATTTTACAATAGTAGAAGTTACTTTATATTTTTCTCCGTGAATATACTATGAAGAATTTTAAAAATTCATCTCTTTAAAAGTATTACTACTGACGATTATTCAAAATATTAATCCTACACTGAAAAAAATTTATTTGATTCAAATAACAAATAATAATAAAATTCAAATAATAATAAATTACTTGACTATTATCATAATTTTATTTAAGTCCTATATTATCCTACACTGAAAAAAAATTTATTTGATTCAAATAATGAATTACTTGACTATTATCATAATTTTATTTGAGTCAACTAAACGGTATTATTTGATTCAAAATAGAGAAATTATTGATTCATTTCCGTTTTATTTGTTTTGAATAAAAATTATTTGATTCAAGTAAATATTTATTTGATAATAAATTTCGGTTATTTGAATCAATTTTTTTTCAGTGTAATATAATAATTGAACGTTTAAAAAAATATTTTTCCCGATTCGAAAATATTTGCAAATGTCTCCATTAAATTTTTTGTATATTTAAAAATTTCAAATATTATTTAAACATCTGACAAGAGAGGTATTTTACAACGTATCATAAATAATCATGGGCAAATAAATAATTCCCGATAATGAACCGTAAGGATCGACACAAGTATTAATAAAAATGCTCAATGAATATTGTGAAAAATTGGAATTCCTTTCTAAAAAGAGATTCACCTGTTGGTGTGTGCGGCAGAACTGATTTCATGTTCTAAGCGTGCAAAAGTTGGGAAATTAAAGAGCGAAAATCTCCACGGCGTGAATAGAGAAAAAGAAATTTAACTTTTATGGTCCTTTCATGATGATGTATATTTGTATAAAAGAAATGCATACGAAATGAGATAGAGGGAGAAGAATGGAATAAATAAAGGAGACCGTTTGTTGACATAGGCAAATAAAGTGCCCCTTTACAAACAGTGCGCGCACATTGAGTACAATAGGATGTAAAATGATTTATCCTGTTTATGCATAACACGCGTGAATACATTTAAAGTATATGTATATTATTCACTTATGGCAATAATGCATAAAAGGATGCCCTTCAATTTCTCCAACTTCAATTTCTCAAACTTTCCAGTTTTAGATAATATTTAAATGCGAAAAAAATCGGGGACAAATTTAATATTTTATTCTCATTATTGATAATGCGAGAATGTAAAAATTCATTCACTCTTTCAATTAATAGAGAAAGTTTCCTTATTCTCTAAAAATAATTAGGACTTTAAATGCGAAGCAAATAATAAAATTTAAAATTTAATTTAAATCTAAATTCAAATTTAATTTAAAATTTATAAAAAAAACTTACAGTGGTGACTCTCAGCTTGTGTCTGACCTCCAGTCCGTTTTCGTTTGGGGGCACAAAAAACACTCATCACTCGCGATTTTATAGAAAATTTCGAACTCTCCCGAACCACGTGCTAACTGGGAAAAATTCAATTTATTATAATTACGATCGCGGTTTTATTTTAATTATTACGAATACTCTCGATTACTTTTTTTTTTCACAGAAAACCCTAATCGAGGTTTTTAAAAATTCGAACACTCCCGAAAATAATAATTATGGGGAAAATTTATTTGGAATTAACGGTGATTTTAGAATTTATTTAGAAGAAATTAGAACTAAAAGTGTGCACTCCCGTAGCAATTAAAATGACGAATTGAAGGTGATTTTTGATGAGAAACTCGTGATTCCTGAGATCTGCGTGGATTTTTTTCTCTCCTTTTTTCATTCTGAAAATTAAAGAAATAATATAAATATATTGCAGTGAGTATATTTTAAATATATAGGATCAATAAAAAATATAGAAGAAATTATTTTTAAATAAATAAATTTTGGAATTAAAGAAATTTTCGAATCACGTGGTCGTATTATAATACAAAAACGACGTGCGAAGAGAATTTACAAATTTTACACCAATCAGAGTAGAGAATAACTGATTTGAAGACATAATACTGAAGGTGTAACCAATTTAAATATAGTTATTTTATACACTGAAAAAAAAATTTGACTCAAATAATGGATTTCAATATTTACTTAAATAAAATAATAATAATAAATAATCAAAATAATAAATGATAAAAATAATACCTAAATATTTTATAATATTTTATAATAATACCTAATATTTTAATTAAATATTACGAACAGTAATTTAAACTAAACTAGATGCAATACACATCCTCTATAAACAAGGTCAAAGGTGAATAATTAAATAATACAATAATAGTAAATAAGAATAATAGAGATATACTGTTTCTTAGTAACGTATATATATTTCCCTTTGCCTAATAAGTTGAAATAATAATTATTTTCATAATATTTCGATTTTCGGTCAATGAACTCGTCAGCTGTATATGTATTAATGTAAAGTTTGTCATCGACGCAGACAATTTGACTAATCACTTATTAGAGAAATGTTCGTGATTTTTAATTCCAAATTTTATTCTTTCGACTTGTTTTATTTAATTAAAAAAAATTTGACTAGGTATTTATGTCATTTTTTGCAATTAGATAAGTAAATATCTTCGATTTTGATAAAATTTATTTATATATATAATTTTTCTTAAATAATTTTTATGTGACTTGTGTATTTTGAATTTTTTTTTTATTTAAAGTGATTTGATGATGATGTCGAACCAGTCCATCGAAACGTTGTCAAAAAAATGAAATATTGTTTTTCATTTAATTCTTTTTTCCAAGAATCGAATAAAAACTACTATTATTAATAATAAATAATTAATAATAATAAATAATAAAATAATAATAAATATTTACTTGATATTTAGATAAAAATTATTTAATTTTTATCTAAATAGCAAATAAATTCAAAGTGAAATAATAATTTTCGTATTTGAATCAAATTTAGTTGACTTAAAATTTATTTGATGCAAAATAAATATTTATTTGATAATAGTCGATTAAATAAATTTTTTTTAAGATAGATCGAATATAAGAAAGATAATATTTCAAATTTCTAATTACAATCTTTCTAAATCTGCGAGTTAGTGAAAAGACGTCCACTAATTCAAATTTTTAAGCATTTTTACTAATTTTTAGCAAAATTGTACTATTTCATTTAGTTTCAATTGTTTTTTACATTCTCATTTTTTTTTATAGTTTTTACTAAAACTTTAGTGGAGAGTTACCAATAATTAGTATAGAAATTTTTACTAATTTAAATCAGTTGACGACATTTTCACTAATTCGGATTTCGAGAGTTTGGAAATAATTAATAAATAAAACACTATAATGATTTAATAATAAGTGAAATCAGGCGAACATTTAAAATTGCATAAAGTTTCAAGGTTGAATATAAGAGTAAGAGAGAAGGGCATAGACGCGCTGATTTTCGTAAGACTACGTCACTCTATAATCGTTTCAATTTTATATTTTTAAATATTAATTTCTTTTTTGAAATTTGAAATTTGAAAATAAAATTATTTTATGTATTTTAATTTTCAACTTTAAAGATAATACTTCCGTTTCCTGAGTTTTAAGGGTACCTGCAGGGATCTTTTCTCCTTTATTATCTCCCCATGTAATCAATAATTCCAGAAAATTATTTTTCAATAATAATTAATAATTCATCGTTAAGTCGGAATAAAAATAATAAAAAAGAAAAACATCCGAAAATCTTCAGATATAAAAACAAATAGAATTATTAATTGTCATTTTTCGAAGATGTTGATAGATATTTTTGGAATTTCCAATAAAATATGTCTCTAGTACACCCCGTTGTGGATATAATGTACAATGTACATAAATTCACGTACAGTTCATGAAGCACCCCGTTAAGTCTGATGAGAAAAGAGGACAGAGAACAAAAATGAAAGAAAAAGAAGGACAAAGTGAGACGGAATGAGAGAAGAAGGAAGGAAAGAAAATCGCAAAAGAAGAAAAAGAAAGAGAGAAGAAGCCCTGTTAAGGTGCTTTCTTGCGAGAGAGCAAGAGAGAGAGCAAGAGGGTGGATGGACGATTCTTCAAGGGACGTGAGGAGAATGGGGCAAAGGTGGTGGTGGTTCGGGAGGATGAGGGGGTGGAGGGGAGAGCGACATTCCAGAAGGCGGCGGCGGCGGTTCTCGTGGGAAACCAAAGAGAGAAAGAGAGAGAGAGAGAGAGAGAGAGAGAGAGAGAGAGATCGTCTCGAGAAGAGGCTGCGAACCTCTTCTCGATTTATATGATTTAAAAATTCATTTCTAAACTGTTATTAGAGATGACATGTTACTTTTAATAAGTGTATATTTAAATCATTTTCCAAATATATTTTCTGCCAACAAAAAAAAGTTTCGTAACAAAATCACGTAAATCATATCCAATATGAATTTCTTTGCTCTTTTTGTAAATTTGTAAATGCCGTAAGGGATGATTGTCATCCTCATCCTCCCACATAATCGCTCAGAGAAATATTGCATCTACCGATCCCATATTTCTGTATGTAATCTAATTATCCAAGTGACGCGCGTAACAAGCCAGTCGTAATTCACTCATCGCTGACAGACATCGATTCAATTTTTTTTTTTATTTAATTTTCTCATATTCAGTTTCTAAAAAATTATTTATCGAATATTTTCAATTGTGTTGAATAAGAAATATTTCTTAGTGTCACAATCTTCATTCCCTCACATATTAAATATAAATGCGCAGCATTTAGTATATTTTTGGAATTATATTTGCTTTGCCGCAAAAAAAAAATCAGATTTCACTGATGGAGAAAATGAGAGAAATAAAAGGAGTAAGTTGAAAATTACAGTGCAAAAGGCGCGAAAGTAGCTACAGGAAGATTGTGTCGGACACCCTGTATAGATGAAGAAAGAGGAGAGTTAATTGAATCCGAGTAGCGTATAAGTCCCGCTCGCTCCTCTTATTCTTCTTTCTTCCTGCGTTCCTCCCCCGGTTCCAACTTCCACCTCCCCCTCTTACCCCCTTCACTAGGGTACAACGAGGACCAAGGGAAGGTCGAAGGAGAGAGGAAGGAAGCATTCCTTTGTCTCTGCCCGTACAAACCTAGATCATATGTGCATACATTTTCTCTTATATATACGTTATGCATATTGCATGTACATATACAATTAGGAAATGCCTATACTTTCCATTCAACCGAAATTCTTTCCATTTCCCCTCAATATTTCAAATCACTCTGAAAAAAATCTTCTTCTGGATAACCAGAATTCTGGTCATTCCAAACAGAATTCTGGTTATTACAACTAAAATTCTGGTTATGGTTCCTTAAACATTGTAATTCTGGTTAGATTAACCAGAATTCTGGTCATTCCAAACAAAATTCTGGTTATTACAACTAAAATTCTGATTATGGTTCCTTAAACATTGTAATTCTGGTTAGATTAACCAGAATTCTGGTCATTCCAAACAGAATTCTGGTTATTACAACTAAAATTCTGGTTAGATTAACCAGAATTCTGGTCATTCCAAACAGAATTTTGGTTATTACAACTAAAATTCTGGTTATGGTTCCTTAAACATTGTAATTCTGGTTAGATTAACCAGAATTCTGGTCATTCCAAACAAAATTCTGGTTATTACAACTAAAATTCTGATTATGGTTCCTTAAACATTGTAATTCTGGTTAGATTAACCAGAATTCTGGTCATTCCAAATAGAATTCTGGTTATGGTACATTGAATAATGTAATTCTGGTTAGATTAACCAGATTCTAGTTGGAATAACTAGAATTCTGTAGTTAGAGTACATTTAAAATTGTAATTCTTGTTGAATTAACCAAAATTCCGGTTATTCCAACTAGAATTCTGGTTAGAGGATATTTAACATTGTAATTCTGCAAAGATAAACCAGAATTCCACTTGTTTAAGTTAGGATTCTGGTTATTACAACCAGAATTCTAGTTAGTGTATATTTAACATTGTTATTCTAACTGTAATTCTGGTTATGGTATATTTAACATTGTAATTCTGGTGATTCCAACTAGAATTCTGGTTAGATTAACTAGGATTTTACTTAATGTAACTAGAATTCTGGTTATTCAAGTAGAGTT
>JUFY01029048.1:0-10515 GCA_001855655.1 Leptopilina clavipes | reverse complement strand
TAATTTATTAGTAAATTTTAACTAATTCGAAAGCAAAAAGTGAGTCACTAATTCAAATTAGTTAAAATTTTTACTAATTCAAATTTAGAGAGAATATTTCGATACAAGTAAATATTTATTTGGTTCAAGTAAATATTTATTTGATAATAGATAAATTATTCATTATTTGAATCAAATAAATTTTTTTTTCAGTGTAACAAAAAAAAAGATAGAATCAGTAAAAAAAAAAAATTTTGTCTTGTTTTTCTTATTGTCATGAGAGTAACATTTTCGAATCGATTTTATGTGCGGATTTCAACAAGACATGTAAATCAGCCTTTATTTTAAAATCCACCAGTGGAAAATCTCTCGACTTGCTTTTCTCCTCAATCGAAAAAGGATACCATATGCGTTGTCAACGAGAAACTCCCAATCTGACTTGGAATAAAAATACAAGACGGTGGTGAAAAACTTTTTGGCACATACTGCACTTTCTTGTTTCCGTTTTCTTTTCGCAAGTAGCAGAAAACGTGACATAGACTATCTCTGAAAAAAATATTATTCTTCTTTCAAATAATTGCACACCCAGAGAAATGTTTTATTTGTACCAAATATATAATTTATTTGAGTTAAATAAACATATATTTGTCTCAGAGCCAACTAAATTATTTATTTGTTTTAAATAAAAATTTTATTTGAACCAAATAAATTTTTATTTGAACCGAATAAAAATTTTATTTGAACCCAATAGAAATTTTATTTGAACCAAATAAAAATTTTATTTGAATCAAATAAAAATTTTATTTTAACCAAATAAAAATTTTATTTGAACCAAATAAATTTTTATTTTAACCAAATAAAAATTTTATTTGAACCAAATAAATTTTTATTTGAACCAAATAAAATTTATTTGTTCCAAATAAATAGTTTATTTGGCTCTGAGACAAATATATCTTTTTTCTGAGTGCTCACTTGACTGTTATATGAAAATAAACAATTATATATAAAACTTTTTTCATTTTAAACCCCCCCCCATCCCCCCTTCCAAAAAAAACTATTGAACAAATTAAAAACAGTCATGCTTTAATTTTTCATAATTTGCAACTCGGAATGATCGATATTTTCAATTCTTTTATTTTTAAATTTAAATAACCGAAATAAATATTTATTATTAAAACAAAATAAATTTTCTTTTTTCTTTCAATATAGAATAAAATAGAGAAATGTTTCACTAAAATTTTTCATCTCTCAAATACTGAAAAAAAGAAATTATTTTCAAGAAACTTGCGAGTACGAAAAAGAAACGCTCAAATATAGAAAAAACAGTATTGCGATTATTTTCTGTTTCGAGACAATTGTAACAATAATATTTTTTTATTCGTTTTAAAAACAAAAAATTTTCTTCTTTACCTCTCTAAGAGAATCAAAATCCAACAAGGAAGTGAAATTCCGAAGATTCAATTAACCACGCGAGCATATATAAGTTTAAAACATTTTAATTAAAGTTTCTCTTTTCATTTTCCAATGTTTTCGCGCGCAAACCTTCAAGATATGGAAAAACTTTCAACCCCAAACGAGAAGAAATATCTCGAATAGTTACATCGAGCTTTACTGGAATAAGTTTACTTTTGAATTTTATTTTTACACTTATTTCAATAGTTTTTTTTCTTTTAGGGGAATTTTAAAATGAAAGAACTTTAACATAATTCTCGTGATATTAATAAGAGTGAAAAATCGTGTGTTTCTTATTTTTTCTCAACTGTTTGTTTGTTTTTTTTTGTTTTGTTTTTTTTTATTATTTTTAAATGAGCCTCTTGACGATTTTCAAAGAATGTATGAATGGGTAGTTAAAATAAGAAGAGAATACTTGGAACTAAAAGTGTGTAGACGGTAGACGAAGCAAGTAGTAAAGACTCGTGTTAGGTCAGACGAGAACTCCTTAGTTTCTTAGACTTCATGAGACTTTCAACCATCCAAGAATGCTGAAAACATACAGTTCCTTTGGGTATACACATACAGTGCAGGAAATCTCCTATTACGATTTTTACAGTCTCAAATTTATTGCCAAGTTTTATTGAAAAAGTATATTGTTATTATCATCAAATAAAAAAGAAACTCCAATTGTTCGCGCCAAATACATACCTATACTGCTCTCTAAATCTGAAATTCCGAATCAGTTAAAAATACAGTGGACAAAAAATTTATTTGATTAAAATTACAAATTACTTGTCTATTATCAAATAAATATTTCATTGAAACAAATAAATTTTATTAAAAATTTTAAATCAAATTAACTGTAGGTAATTGGATCAATAATTTCTATATTTAAATCAAATACCATTTAATGGACTCAAATTTGATACAAGTAAATATTTAGATACAAATAAATATTTATTTGGTTCAAGTAAATATTTGGTTCAAGTAAATATTTGGTTCAAGTAAATATTTAGATACAAATAAATATTTATTTAGTTCAAGTAAATATTTGGTTCAAGTAAATATTTAGATACCAATAAATATTTATTTGGTTCAAGTAAATATTTAGATACAAATAAATATTTATTTGGTTCAAGTAAATATTTATTTCACAATAGACAAGTAATTAATTGAATAAAATTAATTTTTATTTAAATGAATTCAAGTAAATATTTATTTGGTTCAAGTAAATATTTGGTTCAAGTAAATATTTAGATACAAATAAATATTTATTTGGTTCAAGTAAATATTTGGTTCAAGTAAATATTTAATGAAAATGAAAGTAAATATTAATTTGATAATCGACAAGTAATTCATTATTTGCATCAAATAAATTGTTTTTCATTGTAACTAATTTTTGAATAAAATTCTAAACTTCAGCAATTAGTAAAAAATAACCAAGTAATAATAAAAAAAAATGTCTAATTTTCAGTGTAAAAAAAAATTACTGAAATAATAGTAAAACAAACTGTGAATTATTTATCAGAAATTTTATCGTTATTTTTTCATAAACTAAAAGTGAACGTAACTAATAATTACCTAGTCAATAAAAAATCTTTTTGAACTAAATGATTACTGGAAATATTTTGCTAATATATTTAAATCAGTGGGAACTTTGGAAATAATTTTTGAAAAATTCAAATGGACTTTTCACTCTCAAGTTGGAGTTAAATAACTCAATAAAAGTTATAAAAAGGAGAAAAAATGAAGATGAAAAAAAAGTTTTCCGTTTATTAAGCGAAAGAGAATTCAGCAAGTAGCTGATTAAATGAATAAATTCTAAGGTAAATTGACTTTGGGTAAAGTTTTATGTCGAACCATTTTAAAATCCAATTGCTATGTATTTGATATACAATTCCCTCAGAGTTATTGATTCACATCTACGAGTAGGACTCACAACTACATTCAGAAACGATGGTAAAATTAAATTGCAAAAATGCGATAGAAGCCGAGCGTCTTGACTTCCCTATGTCCCAACGGAAGTTGGAAGAAGGGTTGGTTGGAAAAGGGAGAGAGAGAGAGAGAGAGAGAGAGAGTGGTAAAATGGAGAAAAGAGAGGAGAAAGAGGCAGGTTATGTGCAATGTGCACTTTCGGGTATAGAGTTGATGGAGAGAATACAGAGAAAACTCGTGGGAAAATGCTGTCGCGACTCACATTTTTTTACCCCATTGGTAGTAACAATGCCTTCGACTAAAATGCCACGTGGTATTATGAAACTTGACAAAAGTGAAAAATAAAGATAGCACTCACATATGCAACTGACTCTCCCTCTCTCTCTTTCTTTCTTTCTTTCTCTCTTTCTTTCTTTGCTCTCGTTTTCTCTCTTCAATAACTTTAACGAAAGCAAGTTTCGCAAAAGTTCCCTTATTCTCCTGCATAAAATAACACCAAGCATCAAATTCAAGTTTCCATATAATCAAAATGTCAAAATTGAGAAAAGTTTCGTTCAATTTATATTCATAATCAAGATTTTAATTTATCTCATTTCTATGTTAATTAATAGAACATTTAATTAAAGCAAGATATACAACTAATAGGAGCCAGAGAAAAAAGGTTTTTTTTATGAATTTTTTTAGGGGAAACTATTCGAAATATCCTATTGAGAGTAATTTTTCTATATCTCAAACACGTATTAGAACTTTAGGCAACTGCACAGAATAATATTTCTTAAAAATAAATAAATTATTCTGATTGTTAAATGGGAAATTTCTTTGAATATTGTTATTAATACACATGTGTAAATGTTTGTGTTAATTGTTTAACATTATAATGTTGATATTAATTTTAGTAATTAATTATTTTAATTTAAAAAAATATAAGGAAGTTTAAAAATCCCATAATACTTATATACCTTAATTATAATTATCTACCTAATGATAATTAATAATCATCTACCTAATGATAATTAATAATTATCTACCTAATGATAATTAATAATTATTTACTTAATTATAATTAATAATTATCTACCTAATGAGAATTAATAATTATTTACTTAATTAATAATTAATAATTATAATTAATAATTAATAATTATAATTAATAATTATCTACCTAATGAGAATTAATAATTATTTACTTAATTATAATTAATAATTATCTACCTAATGAGAATTAATAATTATTTACTTAATTATAATTAATAATTATCTACCTAATGAGAATTAATAATTATTTACTTAATTATAATTAATAATTATCTACCTAATGAGAATTAATAATTATTTACTTAATTATAATTAATAATTATCTACCTAATGATAATTAATAATTATTTACTTAATTAATAATTAATAATTATAATTAATAATTATCTACCTAATGAGAATTAATAATTATTTACTTAATTATAATTAATAATTATCCACCTAATGAGAATTAATAATTATTTACCTTATTATAATTAATAATTATCTACTTAATTATAATTAAATATTTTTGAAATGATTTTTATTTGTTATTTCAGAGGAAGTTTTCGGCTCCAATAAGGCAATATGGTTCTCTCCAAGCGGAAAAAAAATGGTCTTTGGCTACTTTGACGACAGTCATACGCCAATAATGAACATCCCATATTATGGATATCCTGGAAGTATAACTTTTCAATACACATCAGTAATTCCCATTCACTATCCTAAAGTAAGTAAATTTTAATTTCTTCCCACTTTTTAAATTTCATCGAAAAAATCAATATTTACTATCAAGTCGAATATTGAAATCGAAAAATGTATTTTTTAATTTATATATTTAATTATAGTTACTGCATCCTATAATTAACAGATTGATTCTATAATTATCGATAATTATTGTATTGTATAATTTCTAATTATTACATCATCAATGCAATAAACAATTACTCTATATTTTAATTTATTCGAAAAAAACAATTTTTCACATTTTTTGAATTTCTCTCATTTTTTAATTCTTTTTTTCAATTTTTTTTAATCTCATTTTTAAAATTGTTACATACATAAAATATTGTCAGATATTTTTAATATTGTAAAACAATTATTATTATATGTATAATATTCAGTTTATAATTGGCTAATTAACTTTGTAATTAATTTACAGTATCCAATTAAGTTGATGTGTCAGATACAATTTAATGAATGCGCTGGTGAATAATTATCCAATCCTTGGATGTGCCCCAGTTATTCAATTTTTCCATATAGTCGATTTTTTTTTATATTATTCAAAAAATTGTCAATTTTGCAAATTAACGAAATACATTGGATGATGAGATATTCCAGGAGTTGGGAAAAATTCACTACTACGATGCAATATTTCAGTATAATCATCTCATATCTCTGTTTATACTTGAAATTTAATTAACATTTCCAAATTTCATTTTTTTCACCACTTTTTTCTAACATTCTCTCTATTTTTTCAAATTTTTTTCTGCAGATTTCAGTTTTATGACAAAATTTCGAGTATTGCAATCCAATTAGTGGATTTTTATTTTATTGACAAAATGACAATTTTGTTAGTTTTGTAAATAATAACCCGATAAATAACAAGAATATGTATGAATTTATCACCCGCGGTTAGGATACATTTAAAAAAAGGATAATTAGATTTAATGATAATTAGAATTATTTCATTGAATATAAAACAATGGTAAGAGGGAACCGATTGAAAGAGAGAATCTTCGTCTTCATTTAAATGAACAGTGGTTAAGAAAAGAAAAAGAAAATATATTTCTTTCTAAGTACAAGTAAATGTCAGGTATTCCAAGATCGTAATCGTTTTCTCCTTTTTACCCCTAAGTTTTCCTTGTTTGCGACGCAGAAACACGAGAGGAATTTGGGATTTGTTGCTCGTTGAAATTTTTAACGTTGGCGCACCCCAACGTAAAAGAAGAGAGAAAGAGAGCCTCTCTCCTCTGCTTGGAAAGAAACATTTTCCTTTAGCTACTTTCTCGGAAGATTTAAAATGAGTATAAGAGTGAGAGAAAGAAGAGAAAAAAAACAAGAATTGAGAAAAATTTGCACACAAATAAGGGAAAGAATAAGGAAACCCGTCTCATATTTTTCCTCATATCATCAAAGTTATTTTATGAATCTTTTTTATTAAAAAAAATAAACTTGTAAATTTTTCACTAAGTTACCCCCTCACCCTCTTTTCAAATTTTCATCATCTTTCATCTAAAGTTTGTCAATCTGCCTTTGAACTTGTTTAATTTAAAATTCAAGAAATCAGGAAAAAACCACAAAAAAACTATAATCAAATCCTTTTCTTGGCAAAATTGAAAAAAATAATATTCTGATTAAAAACAAATCAAAAAAAATTCCTAAAATCTAAAATTAGAAAAAAGAATTTTTAGAAAATAAGAAAACCATAAAAAAAATTAACCAAATTTTTTTCCAAAATTTAAACTAATATTCTAATTAAAAACAAATCAAAAAATGCATAAAATTAAAAAAAAAGAATTTTTAGAAAATAAAAAAAACCGTAAAAAAATCTTGAAGAAATTAATCGAAATTAATTTCTCGAAATCTTTTTTTTTCCTAATTTAAAATAATATTCTAATTAAAAACAAATAAAAAAATGCATAAAATTGGAAAAAAGAATTTTTAGAAAATATTTGCAAAATATTCTAAACTTTCAACCTATTTATCAAATTTTTGATCAATTAAGACAAGAATAATTTTTTGTATGAAGGTCATAAATTTTTTATTGCTCTTGGTGGAAAAGTATTAAATTCATGTTTTTATTAAGTAACGAAAGAATCAAAGGAAAAAAAAGAATGCATTCTAGACATAATATATCACACGCACATTGTAACCGCAGTTTATTCGGAACGATAAACACTCACAATGAAATTCTCGAGCGGAAGTAAAGGTTTGGCAAAATGTGTCATAGAAAATGTCATAAAACCCGCGTTGAAAATTAAGTACATGAATAATATTGTCGTATTTTCCGCAACTAAATGTAATTTTCAAAAATTCACAAGATGATATTTATATATATATATATGTCCACTAAAGAAGTTGTAAAAGTAATTTTCACTTTGAAATTAAATTCAAGTTCGTTTTCCTCCGTCAAAAGAAAATCCGTTTTTCTCAAAAACGAATTTCACCTCTAACGCGCCACGTTACCAATTCTCAGAAAGGAAGCTGGCAATTTATTTTTCTGATATTTCTTTGTAAAATGACTTTAAATTTTTTGCTACCGTATAACATATTTATTTCAAGCAATAATTTTTTTTTTTTTGTGAATTTTTTTGTTTTTTGAATGGAAAAAACTCTTCCATATAGTGAAATACGTTTTTACCTGGTATAATTAAAAATTAATTTCTGCAATTAGAGAAAGCAGAGAGATAATTGCAATTATAGAGAAGAAAAGCAATAATAAAAGGGAAAATTGAAAGAAATGAGTATATGGATGAATCGTATTGAAAATTCATTGAGGGCTTTAACAAGATGTCCGATCGATCTCAATCGAACGACATAGTTGACAATTTCGATGCTTTACGACCCCGTCTTGGTAAGCAATTCGATAGCCAATTTCAGTAGCGCGCTATCGGTGTTGGATAATAGAATTCTATGGCGTTCACGCAACGAACGGATTTTCCACTCGAATGAACAGAAATAAGTCTACAGTGAAGCAGATATCTTCGCGCGCCAAAGGAAGAAATACTTATTCGTTTCGTGCCTATAAAAAGGAAGAGTAAAATGCGCCTTAAAGTGATTTTAAGGGCGAATTCTTGTGGCGAAAGATATATATATAGCTCATTGGAGGTGGGTTACTTTTTCTCCCGACAAGAAGAAGGTGGTTTTCACTTCTTTAGTATCCACCCTCCAAACCCTTTAAATCCTAAATTCTTGCCCCGAGGGTCCCAAATGTCTAGTCTCTGTATTTTTCAGCACATTTCACCTAAAAGACGATCGAATCGGAAAAATAAAACTTACATACGAATGGAACGAGTCTTGACATTTTTCCAATTTAGATTAATTATTTTCAGAAAAATATTATATTTTACGAAAATAAAATATTTTCCCGTTCTGTGACCATTTGATAATTATGAAAATAATAAATAGTATGAGTAATCATCGATTACTCGCACTGTAAACTTAAAAGTATCAAATTGATACCAAAATTATCAAATTGATTTCAATTTTTTGAATTAATTTGATAATTTTGGAAATTGATTTCAATTTTTTGAATCAATTTGATAATTTTGGAAATTGATTTCAATTTTTTGAATAAATTTGATAATTTTGGAAATTGATTTCAATTTTTTGAATCAATTTGATAATTTTGGAAATTGATTTCAATTTTTTGAATCAATTTGATAATTTTGGTATCAATTTGATACTTTTAAGTTTACAGTGCATCTACAAAAATTCGAAATTAAAATAAAATGCCAAAAGTTATATTAAATATTAAAAAAAATAAATTGCCTGACTGAGAGGGCCGCATAAACTTGTTCAAATGTTATTCAGCCTTGTCTGGAATTTCTTGGGAATTTGTCCCGTAACACGGAATACGTGCCGCAATATCCGTACGTCACTCATTCTGAAATTATACTGCTCGAGGAATGTCTTTGCTATTTAATCTACACTCTGCACTTGGCAAGATTGTTTAAACTCCTTGACAGTTTATGTACAAGGTTGCTTTGCGAATTGGACCAAAAGGATGATTACATACCTTTGATTCCAAAACAAAATTAGCGGAGTCATTTAATTGAATTCTAAACACAAATAGAAACACACTCAATCAAGTTAATACGTAAATATTTCCCGGGTGCAATTGTCCAAAATTAAATCCCTCAAATATTTACCAAAACAAATATAAAATAATACATAGGAATAATAAATAAATAAATTGTAATAAATAAATAAATTGTAATAAATAAAATAATTCTAATAAATAAAATAATAAATAATAAATAAATTGTAATAAATAAAATAATTCTAATAAATAAAATAATAAATAATAAATAAATTGGTAATAAATTGGTAAAATAAATTTCACAAGAAAAATATCAAATTCCATTTACAAAAGATAATTAAGATATATATTTAAACAATCCTTAGAATAAATATCTAAACCATTTTTTTATTTCAAGCCGAGTGGGAAATTTTCAAATAGTTAATTGAAAAAAATTGAAAAAAATTGAAAAGAATTGAAAATTTAAAAAAAGTGAAAAGTGGAGAAACAGGAGAGTAAAATTAAACTTGGATGAAAATGAAAATAAAATATGAGGGAAAATTGAGCAAAAACAACGACTAGGCCACTTTGACGTGTTAGTAAAAATAACCACAGGTTCATTATTTACCGAGAAACATTATATTATGTATAAAAGAGTACAAAAAACAAAGTCCAGAAAAAAATGGAAGGGACCCTCTGAGAACATTTCCTGGAAAGTGGATGCTTAGTCGTAAAAGCTAACGATCCGAGAAGTTAATCGCGAGAAACATTCGCGACTTGAACTCCCTGAACAATTTCCCCCTTGAATTCAATAGTGTCGACAATGGCAAAGCCAATAATGGTATACAGACTAGAATAATAGTAATAATATCGTTCCATGGTTTCAAATATTATGTCTCTCGAGCTATTCAACAAAGTCGAACATTCAATTTCAGAAAACTGGAATTACTACGTATATATATGAGATTATTCCAGGTCAATATAAAACTACAGCCAGAAAAAAAGATATATTTGTCTCAGAGCCAATTAAACTATTTATTTGGAACAAATAAATTTTATTTGGTTCAAATAAAAATTTATTTGGTTCAAATAAAATGTTTATTTTGTTCAAATAAAATTTTTATTTAAATCAAATAAATAATTTAGTTGGCCTTGAGACAAATATACGTTTATTTAACTCAAGTAAATTATATTTGGTTCAAATAAAAATTTATTTGGTTGAAATAAAATGTTTATTTTGTTCAAATACAATTTTTATTTAAAACAAATAAATAATTTAGTTGGCTCTGAGACAAATATACGTTTATTCAAAACAAATAAATAATTTAGTTGGCTCTGAGACAAATATACGTTTATTTAACTCAAATAAATTTTATTTAGTTCAAATAAAAATTTATTTGGTTGAAATA
>JUFY01029047.1:0-13530 GCA_001855655.1 Leptopilina clavipes | reverse complement strand
TCATATTAGACAAGGTAAACATATTTAAATTCTTCTAATTATTAGATTTTTACGATCTAATAATTAATTCATGTTTCAGTGAATAGCAGCATTGAATAGCTTAGTTTTTTGGAACACCTTCTCTCTCTGAATTTCAAAAGATTTGTATTAGGTTGATTAAAATAAATATAAAAAATCAAAATTCATTTAAATTTCTCTGACTCTTTCTTATTTGCTGTACCCTTAGTTCAGAGTCTTCTACTCTGTATATAAAACAGGAGATCCACCGACCAGGACATAAATAAAGTAAATATATTTTGTGTTTGTTATTTCTCTATCTTGACACGTAACACCTGTCACATATATAGTTAGTTCAAGATACGTTTAAAACTAAATTTCCTAAACACATATACCACAAGATCAGAGAATTCTATACACACGTGTTTCTATTTTCGTGGAAAATTTTATGGTCTAGACTGGACCGTGTTGTATCGGAACGTAAAATACATTCAAAGTGCATTGGTAGCTTCCACGATGATCGATTCGTTCATAAAAAGATATTACCAAATGGAACGGTGGGGTTTAGACACACAGGAAGAGCAGGCTTGTAGCGTCAATATCGATAGGTCGTTTATTCATCAAATTCCAAGTCGAGGCTTTCAGATAAAAGACAAATAAATGCAAATAAGGCAACCTATATTCCAATATTCAAAGCAATGATTTTGATTTCAAAGCAAGCTCTATTTTTTTCGTTACAATAAACTTTTTCTAGTCATTGATTTTCTTTGATTGGTGAATTTAGAAAATCACCTTAAAAAATCATTTTACTTTATTTAAAAAATCGAGAAATAATCAAGACACGAAAAAGTCGGTGGGACAATGTGCAGTAAAGACACATATTTTTTAAAGTTTTTTGGTTCTTAAATAGAAGCTTTAACTCGCTTCTGAAGAATGGACCGTTTTCGATATGATAGCCGGAGGTCCAATCAGTTAAAACTGTCTCTTCTATCGACAAATATTCGCTTTTTCCAATCTTTCTCAGTCATTCTCGGAGGCGTTGAATCTCGAAGGATTAGACTTGGGCTCGAAAGAGACGAGATGAAGGATATCAGTCGAACGATGGGAGGAAAGTTAGGAATGAACAGGAGGATGGGACATGGAAGGGGGAAAGTAAAAAGAGGAAGAAAGTCTCTCATGGAGATAGTCCCTTGAATCGATCAGTGCTTTCAGTAGTTAATTAAAGTCAAAGTTATTAAATCCGTAAAAAGTGGTAGGATCGGTAGCATTCAGTCCCCCTAGCGACTTTTCTCTATCAGCTTCTCACTCTTTTGACTGTTTCTGCTCATACGTCTTTGATTCGTAACGTCGTTAGAGCACTCGTATTTTTCTTGCGACTCTTCTTATCGATCCTTTACCCTCCCTCTCTAAACGTCCCAGATCTAATTTGTGATTCACAACCTGGAAGATCTTTCGTCTGCGTGATACTTGATGGACGCTGTATGCACTGAGGCTTTACGACCTTCTACCGCTTTTCCCAGATGGATCCCCTGTGAAATTTCTTTCCCCGGTCGTCAATCTTAAAATTCTATAAGATTTGCGGCAAGTCGAAGTTATAAAAAAAATAGTAACTACTGTAATAAAACGCAAGAAGGTACATTTTCAAGTATCCCTTTTTGCTTGTAATGCAAGATTTGCATCATTTAGCGTTACCTACGAACTATTCCGAGAATATTTTATTGCACAGTACATATTGTATTGTGAAAGTTTTGAAAACATCAAAAAAAGTTCTTAACTCTGGTATAAGAACAGTGTTGTAAAGAATTCTATAAATTTGATAAAATAGTCTTTAAATAATATTATAGTTTTTAATACTTTCCCAGATTTTATAATTATGTTGAACTTGGTGGTGTCAAAATGCTTACAAGTTAATTATTGAAACTACTTCCCGTGAACGATCTTGAGATATGAGAGATGTAAATCCAAAAATGTTTTGAATTCTATGAGTATTTCAAATTCAAAGCTTCTCGTGAATAAATGAATATACATAATTTCAAATCCATTAAACTGTTGCTTCGTTCAACCACCCACACAGCACAAAATCTTCCTGGAAGCTTGCTTTAAAAGCTAAAGGGAAGCTTCCCTAAAGCTTAAAATGTCCGCCTCAAAGCAACCTTTCACATGAATCTTAAAGGAAGCTTTCACTGGAATCTCGAGAGAAGCATCCATCGAGATTCCAGTAGAAGCTTCCCGTTAAAACTTCCTTTGGAATTTCAGTGAAGCTTCTTTTGAGGTTTATGTGGAAGGTTCCTTTGAGGCGCCATTCGTCAGGTGTCCTCGCCTTGATGCCAGAAGACGCCAAAAAATGTCTAAGATTTTCCGGCCGACATTTAAAAACGCCATATACTGATTTATGCCAAACATCGTTTAGGTTATAATATCATGTGATCATCCAAGTAAAATATTCCTTTTTGCTTTCTTACACATAAAAAACATGTTTCTGTTTAATAAAAGTAATTTTTTTATTGTTTTGAGTCTTGATAAACCATACTAAACATTTTTCGATAACTGTTTAAGTTTAGTTGCTAAATGAAAAATTTCTTACCTGACTATTCTTGCCCTACTCTCCCCTATACTACAAGTTGTACCAAGTTTTATTGTTAATCGTTCACTATTAATCATTCATCTTTTTGTTAAATTTTTTTCAAAGATAACTATAAAAGGGACAATTGGAGTTCAGGTTTTTTCTGTGTTATTATTTTATTCTTTTTTTCATTATTAAGATTCTATAAATTTGTAGAGTATGTGTAAATGTTGGGAAGAAAGAAAATTTGTTTCAAGAGATGCTTATTGAAAATTTGAATGCAGTGAAACGAGACTGAATAATATGTAAAGAATGAGATAGATTTCAATTTTGTAAACAATGTTATGTGATAGAAGGAGGGTGAAGGTTTCGTGGGTCGAAGCCCTCTTCGATTGGAAACAAATCAAATGGCGGCAACGTACAAGGTACAGTGAGGCCTTTTCTTTGAAGTCACTCAAGCCCTTCCGAGTGAGACAAGGCAGCCAAGTGAGAACCACCCCTGAGGGGTTGCTGGCGGGGACAACAGGGCGTCGGGACGCCGCCAGTGCAAAGCTTCGACGCCTCGTGCCTTTGGCATCGTGTAAAGGTTTCTCCGCGGTATTGGCAGACCGCTTTATCGTTTTACCCTCTATAATAAATCCATCCCGAATACTTCCTTCCAAGCTCAGAACTTCTTTTTATAAATATCTTAGAAAAAGTTAATTGTAAAAGTTACAAGAAACCACGCAAGTTTATCGTAATCAGTTATTTTTCCAATAAAAACAATAAATACTAGTCACTGTCAAAATTGCATAATTGTGACGCTCCACGGTGAAAGGAACCTAACGTGGCGACGAATTATAGGTTATGTTTAGGGAACTTTTTGCTTAATTTAAGATTCATTTTTAATTATTTGATGTCAAAAACTATTTTTATTAACTATTTTATATACTAAATAATTAATAAAAACTGTTTTTGACTTCAGGTAATTAAAAATGAATCTTAAATCAAGCAAAAATTTTCCTAAACATAATCTATAATTCGTTGCTACGTTAGGTCCCTTTTACCATGGAGCATCACAATTATTTAATTTTAGGTTGGCTTTGTATTTGTAAAAAACAATTACTTTGAAGTAAAAAAAATTATTGATATTATTTCGTGAATGGGAACGTTTCTTCTTGGTTTCTTAGTAACTACATTTGACTTTAAATTTACGTTATCCACCCAGATTGCACTTTTCATACAAGTTTTGAAGGTTTGCGATACAAGTTTCTGAGCTACCCAGAAACATTTTCAGTTGTGACCAGGATGGTCATTGCTATTTAGCAATTACAAATTATAAATTTTTTAAGAAATCACAATGTGATTTTAATGCCATTTTGTTAAAAAAAATGAGGTATGAGTTTGTATGATAAAAAATAAATTCAATTTTTTAACGTCTTAAAATAAAGCTTTCCTTGATTCCCTGAGATGTTGATTTGGTGTGCCTAATCAAACTGAATTAAAAACTACTTTTTTAAGAGTCTCCTTCCATGTCAGCAAACGAATTCATCTAATAAACCAAAAAAAATAATGTACCTTGTACAGATATTAATTTGGGAACGAAAATTCCTTCATTACGTCGATAATGTATCATAGGGGAAAATAATTTTGGAGATATAGTTATAAACATCCATATAAAGTCGCATAGAGCACTACTACTACTTCTACTTATCTGAGCTCTTAGCTCGGAGAGCACCATTGCCTTACTATATAATGCTTCTCAGATTCTGCACTCTTCACTATGGGTCCTCATCCTTATGGCTCTTCTCGTAAAAGGTATTTGAGCCTGCTCGAATGCACGCTATAGCGAACAAGGTGAATGCCTTGCTCATTATTTTTCCAGTAACTCAAAATACCTAAAACTCTCTCTCTCTCTCTCTCTGAATATATAAAATATCCTGGAGAGGAATTGCGAGCAGCAATGCTGCTAAAATATCAATCTTTGCTAATTAGCAAACAAAAGTTAGCAAATTGATATGAAATTTTTAGGAAATTAAAATCACAATCTTATTTGAATGACACTTTGTTAAAAAGATTAGGTTCAAGCTTACGTTATAGAAAACAAATGTAACTTAATCCTACAGACGAGCAAATTGACAACATTTTTATTCAGTAACATTTATTGTGTTCATGCTTATTATAAGAGAAAAATGTGCAATAATATTAACAATTAGGACCTAACGATCACCTGTTCAAAGTTCAACTGAATTATATATTTCATTAATTATTTATTCCTTGTTTTTGATAATAAAAGAAAGCAATTTAATTTACTATAATTTTTGCATCTACTTTTAATAAAAATCACCTTTTTCTAAATTTTCTGTTGGCATTATCTTCTTCACATTCATTGAAAATTTTAGTTAAAAACGACACATTATACTTAGGATTATTTTGAGAGTTAAGAAAAGATTTTTGTGCAAAATAAAAATTTTGTAAGATTTTTATCTCATGGCATACAAAAAAAATTGTCTTTTAATTGACAATTGGAGTTGACAGAAATTGTTGCTGAGATAAAAACAAATTTTAGTAAACGGTTCATATATTCACTCAAGTGGATAGTGAAACTGCTGTTTTGAATAATCAGCCCGAAGCGCCTAATTCTACAGTTTCTTTTACATCGAAATACGTCGTTTCTTTGACGCACTATATTCCTTGCAAAGCACGTGCCTTTTCGGTGAGGTACGTCAAAGGACGCTCAAAGGCATTGTGCTTGCTCGCGCGCGGGATTCTGTCCGTGAACAAAAGTATGCGTGCTCGTGTCCGTATCTACTCCGCTGTGACGAAGATGGCGAAGGTTTCGTATTGTCTAGGTTGAAAAGGTTAAAGCGAATAAAAGAATGTTGTAATTCCACAGGAAGACTAGTCTCCAAAAGAATTAGCTAATTGACGAGAGCTTTTAGAAAGAAGCAAAGAAAAAGGAAGAAGAAGCTTGCAAAAGTAGACGCAGAATCGAAGAAAAAAGAAATCTACTCTTGAAGTGTGTAGTATAAGAAACTTGTTTCCGGGTCTTTGATTATTTTCTTTTTCCTTTGCATTATCACTGGTTACTTTTCCTCTAAAAATATTAGGATTCTAAAAATTATCAATTTCCAATCAAAATTCTAAGCAATTATTTTGTTCGTGTTGTTCATTTGGTCATCCAAAAGATGTGTGTTTTATGACAATGACATTTGTAAGCAAAATATTCAAACATTTATGAAACCTGAAATTGGTGGTCACATTTTCGACAGGGTAGCTTTCGATATCTGGGTTCATAATTTCAGGAACACTGACCACATTTTCAAAACTCGTTGTTTTCCACGATTCGGACAAAAATTATCTGCCTATTTCAGGATTTCTAGGTTTGCGGCTACCCTGTTACTGTTTGATGCATATATAATATAATCTGCTGAAAGCATTTACCCAAGTATAATTTTGTTTTCTATATTAGAGAACTATGGAAGCCTTAATAGTCAAGTAGTACTTAGGTGAAGTGCAGTTTGGTATCATATAAAGGGGGTAAAAGCGAGGTACTCATTTTTATCCGCCAAAACTGCTACACCACAAGAACGACGATTACTGTTTCTCAAACATTCCACAACTGCAATCCTCCTAATTGTAGGTATTTAACTCGAGCTCGCAGTGGAGAAATGCGAAAGGAGTTTTCAGTGGAGAATGCGTAGAAACTCATGGTACATACGGGTCAAAACCACTCGCCTGTAAAAGCCAGACGAAATTGTACTTAACACTGATGACAACTGATTGTTGAATGCTATCTGAAGCACTTCTCTCGACTACAAATTCACCAATTGAAAATTGTCTTTGCCGCCTTCCCTGACGTATATATGGCTTTTTCAGACGCATTGGTTCCTAAATTCGTCACTTTAAATTTTAAAATAAAACCCCTCGTTCCTAGACTTACTTCAACTGTTTTTAATTAAACTACATTTATTGCCAGAGTGACACTTTTTTCCGTACCCTAAACTGTGACATATCGTTAAAAGGCAAAATCGAAATTTTTGCAAATAAATTCAAATTTTTTTTTTAATTTGTTAATGTCAGAAAATCGATTAAACTTTACTGAATATTTTGCGGAATAAAATGTGAAGAAGAAGTTCTGCAGAGATCTGTATCAAGAAAGACTTGGGCGACAACTTTCTTCCGTTGTGGAAGACGATACTCTCAATCACCAGAGCCGCAATCGTTGTATTCAATTTTACGCTTGCGATAGGAAGGCGGAAGCCGAGTAATTGGAATTGCCGGCGGAAATTGATACCACAATAACGAGGTTGATGACATGCAGTAGTAATACGCTGTTCTTGATAAAGAAAAGGGAAGATAAAGCGAAGAAATAAGAAGGAAAAGAAAGAGGATGAAGTGGCTTGAGAGAAAATTTAGAAACTGAGTAACAGAGAAAGAGAGGGGGGAAAGAGACTTTTAAAGAGGTCGTCGAGGGAAGCAAGTCAATTCGCCAGAAGCGCCTTATTTAACAGTTTGTATCGGGAAAGGAAGGGCAAAGCGAAAAGACATAAAGGCTACGCTAAATTGTCCGTTAGTACCCTAAGGCAAAGACACTGCGGATTCATTAATTTGTCGTCGACTTGAGGGAGAAAAATCGGAGAATTAATTGGTTCTTGATGAAAGTCGATTTATCGATTTTCACTGAAATGATAATTCAATTCCAAACAATTTCAATTAAACTAACATGGTTAGTAAAAATAACGTTTTCAAAACTCAGTCGCTGATTTAATTATTCTCTCAAAGAAATTTTCAGTTTCATCTTATTGCACTAACCTATTGATATGGTCAATTTAATTTTTTTTCTTTTGCTCTTAAATGATATTATTATTTGTTCAAAATTGACAGTTTATTTTATAGAGAACCTTTGGAAAACAACTCCTTTTGCTGTAAAGGGTAATTGCTTATATACACTGAGAGGGAGTGGTACCTTTGAAAATCAACGAAAGAAACCTAGTAGTCCGACTGTCTAGACTAGAAAGTCGCCTAGTAACACAAGCAATCAAGAAACGTCCAATAACCGTTAGGTTCGTAGTTTCAAAACGGATTTAGGAACGTAAAAAATGTATAAATAAATAATTATAATCGTTTATAATACATTAAGAGAATAAAATATATTAGTTTCATTACTCACTTGATGATTTAAAATCCCGTTTTTAAAATGCTATTTAAAATTCTTCTTACTAAATAGAGAACAAGTTGAGAAAAAGTGGTTAAATTTTGTCCTCTATTTTTAAAAAAGAGAATGCAAGTAAAGAAAAACAGAGAAAAAAAGTGTTGATATTTGTTTTTGGAAATGAACACAATTTCCGTTCCCTCTTTGACTGTACTGTCTCCAAAGAGTGGAAGGTAACGAGAAGCACGACGTTCATTTAGCCTGTTTGTTCTTGCTCGTCCCTTGGGGGCGGACATCGACGTTGACTTAATTATACGCTATTCAGACTCGCGTCTCTTGCGTAAACCATCGGTGCACACGAGTCGAGTGACCATACTCGGCATAAGGGTCACCTCCATATATATTTTACGTCGAGCCGTGACTACTCACTGAATAATTCAAGACTATATTTCTTCTTTCAAAAGGTTCTGATAAGAACCACCAGAACAATGTGTGGTAATTTGAAGGACACGAAAGATACCCATAATGATAAGTATCTCTCGAACAGAAATTCCTTGAAAAATTGATATTCATTTTTTTTTCACCAATTGATCAAAAAAACATAAAATGATTATGTAATAAAGACATATATTACATTTATAAATGAAGGAAAATTTATTTTATGCATTTTAAAAAATTTTACAATTTAAAGGACTACATAGCTTCCTCCACGTGGAAGCAAAATATCTTAATGTTTTGTTGGTTTGAAATAAAAATAAGTTTTTAATATTTATATATAACTTATGGCTAATGATATGATTAATTATAAATTATTTATGACTTGTAATCTAAATTTTGAGGTTATATTTGCCTCTTGACCTGTAAATTTTGACCTAAATTTTAAGGTTATGTTTTGTCTCTGGTCCTGTGAGTTTAAACTTTAAACTAATTTTTTCTGTAATTAGGCATATTTTTATTTTTATTTTTTAATCAAAATAAATGTGAAATTTGATATATTGATTAAAATGTTAAGAAAGTAATGTCAGTTTTAAAACAATTGAGATATAAAATTATTGATTTAGAGAAAAATTAAGGCATAATCCGATATCCTTAGACCGGATATAATGCTTCAGGGCCTCTAAAGAAAAAAACCCTTCCGACACACAATCTTCCTTTACGAGGATATTTAACGTTGAATGTATATTGAAATGCACCATTACCCTCTCGCTAATAAGATCTTATATTCTTTGTTCTAGGTAAGTTTAAGTAATCGTTCTTAAGGGAATCGCTTTCTCCTCCTTGTGCTTTCGTACAAATGGCTTTTAATCTTCCCATTGGTAAGTCTAAAAATGCGAGTTGAATGATATTTACTTTTCCTAAACACAATGTAACTATATAATAAAAAATCTTGATACAATTAGTTTAATTTCCGCTCTATGAGTAAAGAAATGTAAATTTTTTATATCTTCCTGAGCTTCTAAAACCGCACCGGGAAAATAATATGGAATTTAATAAATGTTTCTTTTTCAATTTTGTGTAATTTTTAAATCACTTTTACAGGGTAAGAAGAAATTATCCCTTAGGGGGTGTGTCAAAGTATGCGTAAAAAAATTAAGTAAAAAACTGGGACTTTTAAAACTTTTGAATATTTAAAAGCAATTGAAGACACGATATGAAAAGTTTTTCAATCTCATTCAGTTTTCAAGGAATCTCAAAGTACTTAATATTTATAAAATAAAAAACTTGAAAAGCGTGTAAATGTTAACAAAAATTAGAATTACTTAACAAAAATTACAAATTGCATAATAAAACGTAAAATTATTTAAACAAAAGTATAGTTACCTGATATTATTAAATTACCTTTCATAAAGTAACATATATCACGTGCAATTATCAATTTTTCATTATTTCTTTATTTGAAAGCATTTGCTTTGTTATACATAAATTAAAAAGCTATTTCACGGTCTAAAGTATGTCAATTTTTTTTACTGTAACGCGAAATATGTTGAGATATCACAAGCGAGCGTTAGTCTGATTAAAAGTACAAACATCGTTTAACGTTTCAACGCCACGATACTACCGTTGACACAGGATCGATCGATGGAAGCACGCTTAAAAGCTCTTCCATATAAAAAATAAAAGAAAAAAAATCTGAAAATACAAAAAATGAAACACGGTTTTTTCGTCCACGCGAAAATTGTCGGTAAACACAATAAACTATGTAGCCTAGAAAAACGAAAATCTACTTGTTTGCTTTTAAAATAAAACGTAGGTTTTGATAGAACTCTCCAACTGGGAAATTTAAAAAAAATAAAAATTGTTCGAGGGCCCTCTCATTCCGATAAACATTAATTCTAATGATTGTGGAATGTATTCGTTTGAATCACTTCAGCATTGAAATACATGTTCCGTATTATGTAGACGGACATTTCCATCGAGAATTTAATTTAATTTGCATAATTACATGCAATTATTGGCGTAGAGTGTAATCGTTCAAATTCAACATCAAGCAGTTGACAATTTGATTAAAATCGACAGAAATTTCTTCTGGAATTTATCCATCGTATTATTTCAAAATCATGGTTCACATTTCATCGCCAATTGAAAGCTTTTAATTAAAATACTAGTAATATAACAAAAAGATGTTTATTTTTCCACACACAATTTTTATGATTTCAATTGACAAGAAACTAACTGAAATAAAAACGAAGAAATACGAAGGTACATATTATAGTAATTATTAAATAATTTTTGACGAAAGTAATTTAATGGAGATTAAATGAAAAAAATGAATTATTTTATTTTTAGTATGGATCAGTAAATTAGTATTTAGCCATGCATTATGACCTTGAGATAACTAACTGAAGATTAGAGCTCCAATGCGAAGAGAGAATCGCCGTAAAAGCTGATATAATCCTATCGCTGGAGACCCGTACAAAACCGTTAAATAATGCTTTTATCCTATTAAATATTATTTTGTTCATATTTGCAGAGTTGAAGTAAAGGTTTCTTTGAAATTTATTTAATGGCTCTAAAAGTTTTATAATTCTATTTTAAAAAATATAAAAAATATACTATTTGAAATCAAAATCGTATAGTTTCTATGAGAAACCAATTTTTTAAAGAAGAATTAAATTTTCAAAATAACCGACAAAAAATATATGGACAAGTTTTTTGGGTAAATTTTTTTGAAACAAATAAATGTTTATTTTTTTATGTAGATTATCTAGAAAAAATATGAAAAACAAGATTGGAATAAATTATAATGGTGTTTTTTAAGATTTTCAAGATTTCGCCCCCTTCTGAACTCAGTTCTTTAGACCATTTTTTTTAAAGATTTGTAGGAAACTACTTTTCTTAGTATATATGGGATGTTTCTTAGTAATAAGGGATGATTACAGCCAGCCTGCTTAAAATTAATTATAATATAGTTCATGTCGAGAAATGAAATATTTTGGAAAAAAGTGTAATTGTAAAATTTAATGAGTCGTAACTCATTAAATTTTACAATTTTTGACCTAATAAGCTAAAAATGATTATTCTCATTATTAGGAGTAAATTTTAATAACAATACAGCTAACCTGGTTAAAATTGAATTTAATATTTTTATTTAATTAAAATTTTGAAAAGAATTATCCCATTTGACTCCCTCTCTATGGGAGAAGAATTTTTTAAGAAATGTATTATAAGGAAATTAAAATAAAGTTATTTAGTACAAAACAATTTGTATGCCTATATAATAATAACATAAGCCTTGTATATAAAATAGTGTAGAAAATAAGGGTAGGAACATTTTTCTGAAATTTTACTAAAAGAAATGTTCTTCCCATTATAGCTTATACAATATTTAATATACAAAGCTTATATTATTATAAGGCATACGAATTTTTTTGTACTAAACCTTAGGTTTCAGTGCAAGTTTAACTCGCATTTGTTTTAAGTAATAACTTGTTTAAAAACTGATTTTACTACTCTTGTGACAACCTATATTTGTTATCTTTTAAGATATTATCGTTTACAAGTGTAAGTGGCTACGAGTTCTTCGGCCGCAATGTTTCGATCAATAGGAAAACTATTTCTGTCACGTATCTAACCTCTTGTAGAGGCAATACATAATTGATGAAAATGATCGTTATGAGCGTTCACCGAACTACATATACTACGCTCACAATAATGTTAACATTCTTACTAATAAAAAAGTCACTTGTAACCTTTAAGCTATTTAATAATTCGTCGTCAATTGTTAACTTCTTGTCCATGACCGTAAAAATAATTTACTAACAAAACGTGAAAGCGTATGGAATTTATATTTATACATACAGAAAATAGTTTACGCTCTAATATATGTGTGCAAAAGTAATTTCCAAAAATAGTTCATAATATGTATATGCAAACATTTGACACAAAGTCTATATTCTTTTAGAACTACTACTACATATTTTCATGTTATCACAATTGCGCACATTTGAAACAATTTTTATCTACCCCTATAGTTTCTGTTAGAATTTAAATTTAAACTATTGTACAATTTTCATAAATTTTAGAATTTCAATTATAGTTGGAAAAATATTATTTTCTAGAAGCAAAAATACCGTGATTTTAAACTTTAAATAAATCAAAATATTTGTAGTATTTAATTGATAAGTCTTCAGACTCTTTGAGGCACTCAAGCACTGTTTGTCGCGATTCGATAGGTATGCGAAAATACCCCCACAACATCTAAACTTGTATCTAAACATTATTGCCTCAATGTTGACAATATTGAGGCAATATTGTCAATGTTCCTGCAAGTTTAGATGTTATAGGGGTATGTATCCCTCACAGCATTATTAAAATGAGTGTTAGGGGGTAGGTGAAGCAATTACTTAAAAAAGAAGTGTTGGACTCTTTGAGGTGATGAACTCCAGGTGATAGACACCCAAAACCTAAGCTCCTTACAGCAACACACTCAAACATAAACTCTCAAGCAGTTTGTCGTAAGTAGACCATCTATTGACTTTCACCTGGAAGGTCATTTGCAGAGTCACTTTAAAAGCAGTATTTGTAGAACTTTCAAAATTTTTTGAGATTATAACAAATGATCCTCTATTCCACCCTAAAAAACTTGACAAGTAACTTTAACAAGTTGCGAGGAGCTATTTCCCACTTGGATACAAACGGTTGATGAATCATATAAATTTTAAAAAATATTTATAAACTTAGTACCAACATATAAATCATGCAGCTTCTGGCACATTTTCACGTATGGAAAACTTAATCAAACGCGCCCTTGAAGTTTACAAAAGTAGCATAAACCATACCATTGGGTTGTAAGGTGGATTCGTATAAGGAAAGTTAGTCTGAATAGATTGTCTGGACAACACCTTTTCTTCACAAATCCAGATTGAGATTCTGGTAGTAGTAAACTAATCTGATACCTTAAGTAAATCTAATATTAATCTAGTATTGAGAATCTATGTGAAAATTTTAGCTATGAAATTTACTAAAGTTATGGATCTGTAGTTAAACTATGATCTACCCCAAGTAGAAATGTCCTACTAGCATATTACTGACTCAAGAACTGAGTCAAATTGCTTACCAACCCAGGCTGGTAACGCTGTCCAGTACTAATTTTGTATCGCTGGTCAGAACTAACGTAGTACTGGAATAATACTGGCAAAGTACTGATTAGCAAAAAAAATTTAACTGAAACTGCAAAATGCTATAACGCACACTTAGGAGGTTTATTACACTGTGTTACAAACAAAAACACAGCCAAGTACTTCTACCTTTTTGTGATTATTTCATGAACACTTTGCTTCCTCATAGAGTTTATTACACATTTACGATTTAATTAATATCAATCAAAACAATTTTT